>CAIGQZ010035256.1:119973-130975 GCA_903798205.1 Danio tinwini
ATTTATTAAACAGATATATTTATTAAAATAATATTTTCTTCAGAAATATAAATATAATACATTTAAATTCATGCAAAATGGAAAAAAATTACAAACTACAAAATTATGCATTTGGGTGTGTTAAGTTTGGGCTGAGATCATAAGTTATTCTATTAGATTAGTTTCAGATTTGGCTTCAGTAGTGACTGATCTAATGTACATGCACAAATATGATATAGTAAAGCATCCTTTTGAAAATATTAATCTAGATGAGAGATACAGGTGAATTGGGTAAGCTAAATTGTCCGTAGTGAAGGTGTGTGAATGACTGTGTATGGGTGTTTCCCAGTGATGGGTTGCAGCTAGAAGGGCATCCGCTGCGTAAAACATGCGCTGGATAAGTTGGCAGTTCATTCTGCTGTGGCGACCCCAGATTAATAAAGGGACTAAGCCGAAAAGAAAATGAATGAATGAATGAATAAATAAGGGATTTGTGAAGGGTGAACTCATAAATGTTAAGCACTGTATATATATATATTTTTTTTAATTATGCATATTTTCAATTTGTTAATTTGGAAAAAAACTTTAATACTTAACTTTAATACACAACTTCATCTCATTTGAGAAGTTTTTACCATTGAGTTTATTTGCAATCCAGTGAGTTATTCATACTGTAAATGAATCAGATGTTAGTGTTTAATTCAGAACTTTCTGAGTGATTTCAATTCAATTTGAGTCAAATTAAACAAATACTTTACAAAGTCACCTTTTTTGAGTGTTTTTGTTTTGTTTTGGGGGCGGCTTTCAAAGTGAATTGAATTTACTGGGAAGAATTTTGTCATTTTAGTCAAAAATCGTTCACAAATTAGGCTTGATTTTTGACTGTCAATTAAAACTTTGTGTTTAATTCATTTGAAATGATTCTTCAGTGTTCAAATGAATCTTTTGAATCAGGTTTGATTACTTTAATCTTTTAACAAGATTTTGTCTTCTTCATTTGGTTTCATTTGACATTCATGGAGGTGAAGTAACTGAATTATTAAATAATTAGATTTTTTTGCATATTTTAGAATCTTATTTTAATATTTTCAAGTGAATTTTCTGTCTTTGAAATGCATATTTTTAATTAATTTATTCATTAAAACAATTTTACATGCATTTTGTTTTTTATAATTCATTCATTTTCCTTTGGCTTAGTCCCTCGCCACAGCGGAATGAACCGCCAACTTATCCAGCATATGTTTTACGTAGTGGATGCCCTTCCAGCTGCAACCCAGAAACACCCATACACATTCACACACACACTCATACACCATGGCCAATTTAGTTCATCAATTCTCCTATAGCGCATGTGTTTGGACTAGAAACCGGAGCACCCGGAGGAAACCCACGCCAACACGGGGAGAACATGCAAACTTCACACAGAAATGCCAACTGACCCAGCTGGGACTTGAACCAGCAAACTTCTTGCTGTACTAACCCCTGAGCCACAGTGTCGCCCTTCTTTTATAATATTTTATTATTTTTAATATCTAATTGGTGTGTTGTTGTTGTTGTTTTTTGCCATATGGAATATATTTCCCTTTGCAAATAAGGACCCCATAAAATAGCGCTGCTAAAGATTACCCACAATTCCTATGTGCACAAAGCAGAACATAACATTACATAGTGGCTAAAATCATAGCCAGACTGCAGTTAAAAGGGCCAACGCAACAACAATGACATGCTTTTCCTCTAATACGCCAAGTCATTATGTTTAGGTTATTGTTTGAATTGTTTGCTTGAATTTGTTCATTTTCTCAAGGCTCAGGAACGTGTTTTTTCCCCCTCTGCTCCTCTGATGAATGAAAGCTGAAGTTAATGGTAGACTGAATATATTTGGATTCTTTATTTATTTATTCTACACACACGTGGGCTTTTTGTTTGTTGTTTGTCTAGTCAATTACATTTTTTAAAAGTGAATGTGAATGTTAAAGGGGTGGTCCAGAGTGATATTTAAGGCTTGGTTGCGTTTATGGTGTGCAAAGTGATGTGTGCTAATGCTTCATTTGTAAAACATCAGGTTATTTGTTGATATATCTTACTTTGATTATATACAGCTACTCAGCTAACATAAAAACTACTGTCATATTTCCTAGTTCTTCCGAAAGCTCACCCTCAAGAGGCTCTGATTGGTCAGCTAACATGATGTGCTGTGATTCGCGGATGCATCAAGCCTCTAGCATGCGCTTTTACTCAGCTGTGTAAATGCTGTCACTCAGAGTAGCTGTTAGCTGTATCAGTTTGAGCAGGAATCAGACAGAAAATGAAGAGGACACAGCTGAGCCTCACGCCTGCTCTCTAAAATAAATCTGACAAGTGTCTTTCACATATATTCGGGTTATAAGCATTTGTAAGTCATATGAAACCTTCACATATCTTTTGCGAGTTTGTTATTTTAGATGTAGAGTGCAGGGAAAGCGTCCGCATAGAGAGACACTGCAGTGCTGCTGAAGATTGTGTGTGTTTACATTGGTTTGACTGATGAATATGAATTTGTAGCTAAATTGTTAGCAGTGCCAAACAGCATTTCTCACTGTTTACATCCTTGTTTACGTTCTCGCTACAACATACCGTTAACGCTGGAAACTGTGCCTGTAATAGATCAATTTTACTAAATAAAAACACAGGTTGTGAAGTCTTTGAGGAGTTTTTAGCCTAATCCAGCACTGAACTGGGAAAGATTCTGGAAGTTCTCCTTTGTCAAATGCTAGCTATATCTGTTTTATAATTCTCTGGAACATAATTAAATTAAACTGTAAGCACTTCACTCTTTGTGTCCTCATATATCATATAAAAAATCATATATCCCATGTCACAAAAACTGCTTTCTTTTATCTGAGAAATATCGCTAAGTTACAAAGTATGCTATCCATCTCAGTTGCAGAAAAGCTAGTCCATGCTTTTATGACCTCTAGGCTGGATTACTGTAATGCTCTGTTTGCTGGCTGCCCAGCATCCTCTATTAACAAACTTCAGCTAGTACAAAATGCAGCTGCCAGAGTTCTTACCAGGTCTAGAAAATATGATCATATCACCCCAGTTTTATCTTCCGTACACTGGCCGCCTGTTAAGCTTCATTTTGAATATAAAATATCGATTCTTACCTATAAAGCCTTAAATAATCGAGCTCCTGTTTATCTAACCAACCTTCTGCCTCGCTACAATCCAACCCGCTTTCAAAACTCAGGGCTTCTAGTAGTACCTAGAACAGCAAAGTCGAGTAAAGGAGGTCGAGCCTTCTCATTTATGGCTCCTAAACTCTAGAATAGCCTTCCTGATAATGTCCGAGGCTCAGACACACTCTCGCAGTTCAAAACTAGATTAAAGACCTATCTTTTTGGTAAAGCATACACTCAATGCAGCACATAGCAGTATGATGAACGTGCTCCATGCATCTCGTTTATAGACACTATGAACAGCAGCTACGCTAATTATTCTATTTCCTCCTGGGGATACTCATCCCAAGACCCCCAGAGATTATGCAGCGCCACTGATGCGATCCAAGACCTGTGAAGAGATGATATCCTGAGCAGCAGCTGTGGTGGTCATGGAAGAGTGGAGAGCATGAGACTGATTCCTGTGACACTCCAGGGACGAGTCTTCGCTGACGTCCAGCGTTCTCCAGCCTCCGGCGCCTAGACTGCAGCTCTGCATATAGGAGAAATGTTCGTGCCCAACTGAGCCTGGCTTCTCTCTTGGTTTTTTATCCTTCACTTTTGCCAATTGGTGAAGTTTTTTCCTCGCCACTGTCACCACTAGCTTGCATGGTTCAGGACTTGTAGAGCTGCGCATCTCTCAGCAGTGTATATTTAACCACACTGAACAGAACTAAACTGAACTGAACTTAAACCCTGAAAACTGGACTAACACTGTTTCAATTCACTATTCTGCTTTGACACAATCTACATCGTAAAAGTGCTATAGAAATTAAGACAAATTGAATTGAATTAACTTTATTTGGAATCTGGTGAATTGAATTTTACAGAAGCGAGGTTTGATTATTTTCTTTCTAGTCAATTGAATTGCTAAATTAATATTGTTTAAACATTTTCATCTTTGATTTCTCTCATTTGGAATGATATTTATTTTATTTCTAGTGATGTAGATTTGATTTTCACCTTTTATTATTATTATTATTATTATTATTATTTTGAAATATATCTTTTGATGTGTTTTTTTTGCCATACACAATACATTTCTCTCTGCAAATGAAGACCTCATACAATAGAGCTAGGCAGTCTTTTCCTCTGGTCCTCATATGAATGAAAGCTGAAGTTAATGGTCGCTCTTTGAGAAGAACAAGGGAGCATTTTCATCCTTCATAAAGCATTTGATGCAGGAAAATTTGTAGAAGCCGGCTCTCCCGATGCTCATGGCTGAGTTTTCCAGCGGGTTCTTCAGTCCGCGGTTTCAGACGGAGGCCCAGTGAAGGAAAGAAACACTGCTGCATTATTCTGAAGCCCAGAGCCAAACACTCATTTCTACTTGCAGCATTCTCTCTGTTCATCTGCATATTCAGCATTCTCTCTGTCACTAATGTTAATAATAATACACTTTATCTTTATGTAGCACCTTGTTTAAAGTAGCATCTCAAGGAACTTTACAGACAAATAAAATGTGCAGCAGGTAAAGATACAAGGATGAATGCAAAAAAAAAATACATACATAAATGAGTAATAATAAATCTAATAATCAAATAAAAGCTACTCTAAAAAAAGTGATGATTTAAAAATGCTCAGCGATTTTACATAGCAAATATCAGAGGGTCAAGAGTTACACAGTTTAGGTGCCAATGAAAAAGTGCCCATTGATCTCCCATAGATTTTAGCTGCGTTGACTGAGCACTTAAAAGACCAGAATCAGACGAGCGTAAAGCACATCTTGGGGTGTAAGGGTGTTAATATTGACCATTCAAGGCCTTGCACACTAGCATGAGGATTTTAAAATCAATTGGAAAACTGACAGAAAGCCGGTCACTGTCTGATTCAGTCACTGTGTAACGTTCTGCCATCTATCATTCTGTATGTATGATTCTATGGACCCTTTTCACAAGAGTGTTATGACGTGTTTAACGGTCATTAGCATCTTAAATCCACAAAAGTTTTTAATATTTATATATTTTTAATAGCGTATAAACATTTTTATGCATTTATGTATGTATTTCATCTTTGCGTCAAATTACATAAAACAAATGACCGCTTATGCGAGATGTGTGTCATGCAGTGTCTATGAGGGTAAGGCAACTCAATTTAACATGATTCTCTCTTCTGGCTGCCGTTATCAGTCTCACGCTATTTTTTTTTTCCTTATTCTGAAAGTCTTGATAACACCATTGCTGAGTTTTTCTTTTATTATTTCAGGGATCGGAAAATATTATTTGCTGTTCTCTCCCATTCATTGCGCTATAAGTTTACCCAACTATGACGACTTCTGCTACTGAGAAACCCAGATCCATTTATCAATCTATTGTGTTCGCTGTAAAAAAATGGCCATGATTTGAAAATGCTGCAGTAAAAATCTGTAACCTGGTTAAAAGTAAATGTCCTTAAAGGGCACCTATTATGCCCCTTTTACGAGAGGTCTCTGATGTCCCTAAAATGTGTGCGTGAAGCTCAAAATACCACACATATAATGTTTTTAAACTAATTGTGGTATTTTGGTGACTGTCACTTTAAATGCAAATGCGATTGTGCTCTTTTTTTTAGAGGGCGGAGCTTCGCTTAGCTTTTTTATATATGATAATAATAATAATAATTCCTTACATTTGTATAGCGCTTTTCTAGACACTCAAAGCGCTTTACACAATGGAGGGGATCTGCTCATTCACCAGTGTGCAGCATCCACCTGGATGACACGATGGCAGCCTTACTGTACGCTTACAACGAAATCGGTGAGAGCGTCAAAGTAGCTGGAAATCATTAATTTTTAATGGGAGCCAGCGGCGAGGAGCAGCGCGGCGCGTCTTCACTGGTGTGGGCATGGAGGAGAGTTGAAATCAGCTTAATGGTAATAAGCTGTGACGCGGTTCGGCGGCAACCAATCAGAATGTAGTAGTCCACCGCTTGAGAGGAATCCAGAGAACACAGTCCTGTGAACTTTGGTTCCGACCACAGTTGTTCCCAAGGGTTTTAATATTACGGTCGCCAGATTTCCAATTATTTGCAATGTTTTTCACACAGGAACAAACATTAAAAAGTTACTCGCGAGTTACTGATGTGCATTAATGTTATATATATTTTTTTCTTTAAAAAATCTGGAATCTCATGCGACAATACAAAATGGTATGCTTCAGAATATTTCAGGCATTAGATCTTCCGTAGTGTAATTAATTTGATAATAAGTGTGCAACATCTTCACGCTAGAAAGCATGTTTTATGCGGGAATGTAACTGATGTGATATGCTGCAACGGCTCCTTTAAATATGAGCGAATTTTGACGATTTCGCCGCCGGAGCTGAAGGCAGACAGTGTCATCGACAGGGCAGGCAGAGCGACCTTTGAAGCTTTCGCTGCTTTCGGTGTGAACGTACAGTTATTGCGCCAGACCACACACCAGCTGACTGGTGGAGAGGAGACAGAGTGATGAAGCTAATTATGATATGGTTAGGAGGCCATGATGGACAGAGGCCAGTGGGCAAATTTGGCCAGGATGCCTGGGTTAAACCCCTACTTTTTTTTCGAAGGACACCCTGGGATTTTTAACGATCACAGAGCATCAGGACCTCGATTTAACATCTCATCCGAAAGACAGCAGTATAGAGTCCCCAGCAATATACTGGGGCGTTAGGACTCACACAGACTCCAGGTTGAGCGCCCCCTGCTGGCCTCACTAACACCACTTCCAACAGCAACCTAGCTTTCCCATGTGGTCTCCCATCCAGGTACTGACCGGGCGCAGCCCTGCTTAGCTTCAGCGGGTGACCATTTGCAGAGAGTTGCAGAGAGCTAGCCTCCGCCTAAATATAACAGAAATATAACGGCAAGCTCTCTTTTTTGACAGATATTGCAATTTGATGTATGATTTAATTTTATAGTCAAGCTTCAGCCTAATAGTCTGTGAGCCATGGCAACAATTCTGTGACAGCTCTTAAAAATGACCTGTTTTTGTTCGGTGTCTATGACATTGAATATATCAAAATATTCCCATATTACCAATGGTGTTTATCTTTGCCATTAATTCGTCTATTAATGCTTCTGAAGCAGTCCACACTTTTTTCTGTTTGTTTTTGTTGTCTTCTTTTTTATTGTGGGCGTTCCACGTGGTTCGTTGCTCAATTCTGATTGGGCGGAACAAAAGTGTGCTCACTTTATTGGCTAGTAAGACTGTCACACATAGACGGTAGTCAGACATTTGCTCTGGGTGGGAGAAATTAAATAATACATACAGTTGAAGAATTATTAGCCCCCCTTTGAATTTTTTTTCTTTTTTAAATATTTCCCAAATGATGTTTGACAGAGCACAGAGATTTTCACAGTAAGTCTGATAATATTTTTTCTTCTGGACAAAGTCTTATTTGTTTTATTTCGGCTAGAATAAAAGCAGTTTTAAATTTTTTAAGAACCATTTTAAGGTCAATATTATTAGCCCCTTTAAGCTATTTTTTCCATAGTCTACAGAACAAACCATCGTTATACAATAACTTGCCTAATTACCCTAACCTGCCTAGTCAACCCTAATTAACCTAGTTAAGCCTTTAAATGTCACTTTAAGCTGTATAGATGAATTACCAACCTACGTCACACAGTTCTCATGTTATATCAGGTCAGTTCAGGCTATGCTGAATCATACACATTACTCGTTTTTGATTGCAGCAATGATTTGGGCAAAACAGTTAAACATGGTGAATTAAACTGCGCTGAATGCTAAGAATGAAACGTGAAAGTTATTAAAGTTGGTTTTATATTCACACATTCATTCAGTGACAACTTGTGACACACTTCCTAGATTGTTTACCACGGCACTTTGAGTATTCGCTCTGAAATAACCTGCAAGTGTGACTTAAAAAAACATCATTAACACTGTTTATTTAACTGTGAATAATGTTGTACTGTGATAGTCATTGGCTGCTAATATGATTTCAGTATTTAGAGTTTGTAAATAATACTTTTATGAAATTATATTATTAAGGAGAAAGTCTGAATGTGCGAATATAAAACCAACTTTACCTTTATGTGTAAGTTCACATACCCTGGGCCTGCCGTACAGGTGTAGTTCGCTGTCAGAATGCAGTTGTTCTGCTTGTTGAGTATCACCCAGGCCTTGTATAACGTTAGCTATGTCTTTTTTTCCTCGTCTTTGGCTCGGCAGAGTCTCGGTTTTTAACACTACATAGTTTTGAATCTGGTAATCAGGGAACATTATTTACTGCACATGACCACACAGAACACAATTGTTGGCATCCAAACACTTGTAGACCTTTAACTTCTCTCTTGTAAAATCACTTGGAGTTTCAATGAGATAGTTGTATATTTGGGGCTGGATGCTTGGTCATTTCATCTTATCCAATATCCATTGGGAGGGTGCTATCGCAAATGGACCTGTCAGACGAACGCCGCTCAATTTAACATTAATTTTGCAGAATCACCGTGTGACAAGCTGTTATAATACCCTGAAAGCATTATGTAAATAATATATATAATATGTAATCAATATAACTTATCTCTAATACAACAACAAACTCTGTATCGCATCGGATGTCATTTCCTCACTGTAAATGCTAGTGCTCCCGTTTTTTTTTTTCTGCCACCTCCCTGCGCGCGCATCCTGAATGTTTACAAACATGGTAATCGGTCTATAGAAGTGTCTTGAAGAATATCTAGTCAAATATTATTTACTGTCATCACGGCAAAGATAAAATAAATCAGTTATTAGAGATGAGTTACTAAAACTATTATGATTAGAAATGTGCTGAAAAAATCGTTCAGATTTTGGGGGAAAAAATAAATGGGACTAATAATTCAGGGCGGCTAATAATTCTGACTTTAACTATATATTTCATATCACAGCGTATATATTTCATAAACTAATCACAACATTTCAAACTGCGATTCGATTAATCGCACAGCACTAGCAGAGCTACAGATGCCTGTGTGTCAGCATAGTGGCAGATTCAAAAACACGACTAACGTCCTATGCTTATAAGGGAGAGATGGTCACTAGTGGGCGGGGCTTTCCCCCTCTGATGACACATAGAAAGGGAGAATGTCTATCAGAGTGTTTCTGCAGACTGTTTAGATCAAGTCTGATTATAAACAATGGAATTAATACACCTTTTATGATTAGAAGCTGCTTATGTTCACACACTTCTGACACACAACTGTGTTTACACCCCTTATAAAAGTGATTTTTCCATAATAGGTGTATGAAACCCATCGTTTTTTTACAGTGTATGTAACAAAATAATTGGCTAGTGTTGACTAGCATTGGTAAATACAAACCTATTTAAATACAGCCTATTTTATCGGATTGAGTTTAGCAACACGCTAACGTTCACCTTCTTCCCCAAATGTCTTTTTCAGTATCCTCCTCTGCTGACCTTTCCAGACTCATAACTGGGGCCGCATCTGAAACAAAAGCAAAATTATGGTTCTGGTTTGGCCGGGTGGGAGAGCAGAGGAGAGGAGTGACCCTGGCATGTGGTTCTCCGAGCAGAATCTCCACCAATGTGAAGAAAAGCCGACCACAGCTAATTTAAATGTGTCATTAACAGGACGGGAAGATCTAAAACTGGTGCTGGCAGCCGCGCTGGAAACAAAAAAGCCACATATTCCTGAAGACATCCCTTGTTTTGCTTCTTTTGTTGAGAGATTGGTGAAGTGGAGCCCTCCTGCCCCTCGTGTAAGCGCTGTACTTAACACCTCATAAATTTCCCATGCAAGAGTGCCGAGTAACAGCTTCCTAATGACATTTCCCATAGCCGGTCCGCACCGCCGTTCTGCGGTAGGACTGCGTATGCTAATGGACGTCTGTATTTTTGTTATCTCCGAAAGTCAATGTAAACATGGCCGTTCTTTCTGTTTTTTTTCACCAGGTCAGAAGAAACTTGAGCACTGCTGCTATTAGCATATTAGCGATAGCACTCGTGGTGACTGGTTCTTGAACCAGAACGAAATTATTCTGACAGGAACTCATGTTTCGGTAAACAGAAACCCGGCCGCCAGGGTCAATCGCTTAAACACACATACACACTTCCAGTCCTGTCTTGTAGCTCTTTTTAGTCTCACTGACAACCTTGACAATTAAACAGACGGAAGTAAGGTTTAGTCTGTTTTTCAGGGTAAATCAAGTGTAATTGTTGGTTTTTTGCTATATAAGTAAGCGACGCCAATTAACGATTCTATTCAGACAACAAAAATCTGTTTTGTAGGCTAATATGATGCTAATTTTAGATTTTATACTGAATAGCTGTGGAAAAATAATGGATGAATTCCACGTTATTCACAAGAAATCAGTTTTGTAGGCTAATATTATGACAGTTTTGGACTTTATACTGAATAATTATAAAAAACAATTGACTTTTTTTATGCAGTCAAAGCAAAACTCAGTTTTGTTGCCCAATATATCAAATAGATTCACAAAATTTTACTCAGTAGGTGTGAAAAATAATGAATTAATTCAGCGTTATCCAAAAAAAGACAGAAAGAAAGTTTCTGTAGAAAATCATAATGCTTATTTGGGATTTTAGACTGAATAGGTGTAAAAAATAACGAATACATATGAAAACCAATTGATTTATTTTACTCAGATGGGAAAAACTCTATGCCAATATGATGAAAATCTTGGATTTTACTCAGTAGGTGCGAAAAACGATGAATTAATTCAGCATTGTGCAAAAAAAGACAGTTTTATAGAAAATCATGATGCCTATTTGGGATTTTATACTGAATATGTGTGAAATATAATGAATAAATAATGTAAAAGTCAGTTTTGTTGGCCAATATTATTACAATTTAGAATTTTATACCAGATAGGTGCGAAAAAA
>CAIGQZ010035256.1:134129-161527 GCA_903798205.1 Danio tinwini
ATTTTAAACATTCAAGAAGATATTTTGAAGAATGTTGGAAACCGGTAGCTAAAAAAAATACAATTGGCTGCCAATTTTACGAACACTCAAGAATATATTTAGAAGAATGTTGGAAACTGGAAAACATTGACTTCCATAGATATATAAAAAATACCACTGAAGTCAATGTCTAAGCATTTTTCCAACATTCTTCAAAATATCTTCCTTTGTGTTCAACAGGTTTGGAAAAAGTGAGTAAATGACACAAAATTTTAATCTTTACATGTACTGTCCCTTTAAGAAGACTTGTTTATTCCCCTTTCCTTTGATCTTCATTATTTTTCTGTTCTTGCTTATGGATGAATCTAGCAGCCAGCGTTATTTTCTCTAACAAACAATGTGTTTTTCTTTTCTTCTGAAGAGCTCATTTGTTTTAAATGTCAGTGCGGGCCGTAAAAAACCCAATAATGATGTGCTCGTCATAAATAAAGTTCCTGCTAAACCCATCCGTCAGCTTTTACAATCTGATGTCATGCTGTATTTCAGGCGTCCGCGTCTCCCCGTCGACCTCACGGACGTCATCAAGCATTTTCTGTAAACGCAAACGCAACAAACTCTGAATTTTCATGAGTGTGGCTTGAATCCCAAAACTCTACAGGCTTCTGGTGGGTTTTGTGAGTTATGGAGAGTCACGCGTCTCAATCTACAGCTGCGGGTTCAGGTCCAGGCGATGTCCTTTTTATTAACGTTTGTTTGTTTTGATGGATTTAATCACTTTAAACATTATACTGTATTAATTATGTGAATTTTACATGTTTTTACCCTCACTGGAAATCCTGATATACTGCCATATAGGACCATCTAAAAGATTATATGTTTAAACTAGTGATGTCAAAAGATTTATCGCATACAAAGTACACTCACAGGCCACTTTATTAGGTACACCTGTCCAACTGCTCGTTAACACAAATTTCTAATCAGCCAATCACATGGCAGCAGCTCAATGCATTTAGACATGTAGACATGGTCAAGACGATCTGCTGCAGTTCAAACTGAGCATCAGAATGGGGAAGAAAGGGGATTTAAGTGACTCTGAACGTGGCATGGTTGTTGCTGCCAAACCGGCTGGTCTGAGTATTTCAGAAACTGCTGATATACTGGGGTTTTCACACACAACCATCTCTAGAGTTTACAGAGAATGATCTGAAAAAGAGGAAATATCCAGTGAGCGGCAGTTCTGTGGGCGCAAATGCCTTGTTGATGCCAGAGGTCAGAGGAGAATGGCCAGACTAGTTCCAACTTGTTATAACCGAGGTCTGCAGAAGAGCATCTCTTAACACACAACACGTCCAACCTTGAGGCAGATGGGCTACAGCAGCAGAAGACCACACCGGTTGCCTCTCCTGTCATCTAAGAACAGGAAACTGAGGCTACAATTCACACAGGCTCACCAAAACTGGACAATAGAAGATTGGAGAAACGTTGCCTTGCCTGATGAGTCTCCATTTCTGCTGCCACATTCGGATGGTCGGGTCAGAATTTGGCCTCAACAACATGAAAGCATGGATCCATCCTGCCTTGTATCAGTGGTTTAGGCTGGTGGTGGTGGTGTTATGGTGTGGGGGATATTTTTTTAGCACACTTTAGGCTCATTGGTACCAATTGAGCATCGTGTCAACGCCACAGCCAGTATTGTTACTGACCATGTCCATCCCTTTATGACCACAGTGTCTCCATCTTCTGATGATGCAAGCTGAGTTTGCATCACTCAGCGATGCAATGTCAGACACAATGCACTCAGTGGAGTGGGTGACGTCACTGTGACGGGTAGGGTTAGGGGTGGGGTTAGGTGAGCGCATTAAAAAGCATTGGATGCAGCTCAGATTGCACTGCACCAAGTCTGCATCCAGACCCCTCTCTCTCAGACTGGTTTCTTGAACATGACAATGAGTTCACTGTACTCAAATGACTTCCACAGTCACCAGAACTCAATCCAATAGAGCACCTTTGGGATGTGGTGGAACGGGAGATTGGCATCATGAATGTGCAGCCAACAAATTTGCAGCAACTGCGTGATGCTATCATGTCAATATGGAGCAAAATCTCTGAGGAATATTTACAGTACCTTGTTAAATCTATGCCATGAAGGATTAAGGCAGTTCTGAAGGCAATCCGGTACTAGTAAGGTGTACCTAATAAAGTGGCCGGTGAGTCTTTTCAATAAATTAAGTTAGGCTTGTTTGACAACTTGCAGACTATATTGCAGATGCTTGAGAAATAATAAAGAGTAATACATTTTTTTCTCTTTATATATCGTATTTATGAAATATAGTGCCATATTTTATACATATACATTTTAAGTGTTTTCTTTAATAAAAATAAGAGGCCCAGTTTGACTCATACTGTATGTCAATAATTCAAATAAAAGTTTAATTTATGCATTGGGATTTTAGTATTTAATATTATTAGTATTTACTATTTTTTAGTATTTAATAGTATTAGTATTTAATGTTAATACCCAGGAGCAAAGAATTCTGGCCCAGATTTGGCATAAATCTGGCACAGCAGGCCTTCATCCGGCACTGCCTTACAGCATGTGGGCCGAACATGGGCCGGGTTTACAGATGTGGCACCATCTTTAAGCCGGCACATAAGACTTGGGCCAGTTGTCAAATGTAGTATTTGGCCCAGATGTTAAAAGTTTATATGTGGGCCATGTAAGTTTGGCCCATCTTGACCCACTTTTAAAATACATTTAAATAATTTTTGAGTAAAGAAAAAATTCTAATTCGGTCGCTTTGAGAAAAAGTGTGGCCAAAAAGCGAAATCAAATTCATTGCAGTCGTGACACCAAAAATTCTGGCCCAGTTTTGCTTTATTCACTTGGCTTATGTTTGGCCCAGATATAGTCCGTGTTTGGCCCTTGTATGGAAGCTAGACTTGGTCCAATCATGTACCGTAATTCACTGCGGCATGTGGGCCAATCAAAAGCTGAGTGTGTGGGCCAGAGAATTTTGCTATGTGGGTAGTATTTAGTATTTTCAAGTAATTAAAATACTTATTGAGTAAGTTTCTTTTCAGACAGCTATTAGAGAAGTAATTTAAATACAATATCTTGTAATTAGTATTTTTAATTACATTTTTGAAGTACTAGCGCCACATCCAGTGACATAAATTCCCAAATATTTATCCAATGCATGATCACAATGTGCTCGTCTCGACGCCAGATTCATTACCATCAGTTAAGACTGATAGGGGGTGTATACTTACAACCACAGACTTCTTTTAGCTTTCACACTCAGAAATGTCTGTATAAAGAATTGGATATCAAGCCACACTCATGAAAATTCTGAGTTCGTGGCATCCGTATCAATAAAACTTAAACTCTGGCATTTGAAGTTTCTCAGAGTAAAGTCCAGGCCGTAGAGCTGTGTGTTTCTGCCACCTGTTGGACTTAAGAAAAACACCAGCGCTCATCAAATCTGCTGTTTTTTTCACTCTCGAGCAAGCAGCAGATGTAACAGTAGATCTCTGGGAACGCAGAGATCAATGGCTGTAATCAGCAGACGTCCGTTTGGAGGTTTTAATAACGGATGTTTTTTTTGGTGCACAAACACCAACTCTTGGGTTATAGATATTGGTCATTTCCACTCTGTTCGGTGTGATGATTGACCTCAATATCAGTCAGAAACTCAAGCACACGTCTCGTTAATGCTTTCAAATCAACGTGAAATTTAAATGCTGCCTTTTTAGTGCACATTCTTGCTCTTGTGGTGCAGACTTTGTAGTCCAATTTAAGAGATTGTTTTCAGAAATTGCTAGAAGGAACAATTGAGGTCTTATTTTTGTTTTGTTTTTGTCGTTTTTCTCAGGGCTGCATGACACTGGGATTAATATTCAATATTGTTGTTAATTGTTGCAATAATTACAATACAACTAGCTTGCAAAACACTATTTTATCAGAAGTTTAAAACAATAATTTGTTATGATCCTACAAAAATAAACAGATGCAAACATTTGGACTCTAAAACACCACGAATGACTGAATATCTCGGTGTAGATTCTGATTGTTATTGGCTGTGGTGGTTTTTCTTCTCTTTCGCATTAAAGTTTATTTTCAGCTTTGGGTTCACCTACTGTAGAGGCAGGGCTCAAGATAGTAATGGCCTCATCTGATTGGTCAGATTTGGATAAACAACTTATGCATGCAGCACACAAATGCTTGGCACATAAAACTAATGTAATTTATTGCATATATGGATATTGCTATAGCAGTCATTTTCCAATATATTGTGTGGCCCTAGCTTTTCTTTGCTAATTGATGGAAATAAGTAAAATATTAGACACTAACTTTTTGGAAAAATAAGTTTAGATGTTAAAACAACATCAATTTGGCATAGATATTGGTGTCAACTATGCAAATCAGTCTGTTATTAAAATCTTGACGTCCATTTGACATCCACACATTGATGCTCATTTGATCACCAGAATAATGATACAAAAAGTGATCTATAAAGATGTTTTATTCACCTGAAATCTTCAATTACCATTGTACACTGGATTTTGTATTCTTACAATGCACGTAAATTACCTTGATGTTAAAATGACATCAAATCGACATCTAAAATTTGGACTTTAAAACCCCATGAATGACAATGAATAATGAATATCTCGGTGTAAATTCTGATTGTTATTGTTTGTTGGGATTTTCCTGTCTTGTCTCCCAGCTTTAATGTTTATTTTCAGCTCTGGGTTTAGCTACTAAAGAGGCGAGGCTAAAGATAGTAAAGACGTCATCTGATTGGTCAAATTTGGATTAACAACCTATGCATGCAGCACACAAATGCATGCAGCACATAAAAACTAATTTAAAGCGCACCTATGCTGAAAAATCTACTTTTCAAGCTGTTTGGACAGACATATGTGTAGGTATAGTGTATAGAGCGTCATATTGGGGTAATATAAACACACCCAGTCCTTTTTTTTTTCAATTTAACAACATAAAAACGGTGGACCAATTGGAGCGGTTTTGAGACCGACCACAACTTGACGTAGGAGTGCGGTCCCCCCGCCCATCAATATTGATTGACAGGTGCGCATTACCATATCCTCAGTATGTTGTTTCACGTCCGCCATTTTCAGCGTGTGAGTTAAAGTGACGTCACCAAAGAAACACCCTTGCTCTATTTTTAGATGTAAGGCTCATTGGGCTCAACATTCACCACGTTAGCGCTCTCCTCGCCTCCAGTGTTTGTGAGTTTAGGTGGGTTTGCATACATGTGTACTTTTCATTGCGTCTTCCTTAAACTTCAACGGTTTGCATTTCCCGCTGTCACAGAAGCTCCCTGTCACCTAACTAGGTGCAGCTGGAAAGTACAAGCACGTTGCCTCACATGCTCCATTGGAAATAACGAACTAAGGACGTGCAGCGCCATGCATTTTGTGTTGTCGCAGATGAAAGTGAGGACCGGGGGGTTCGCTCACTATTCTGCCGCCTAGTTCTCCTCTATGGACGCGCTGGCCCTGCTCAGGACACTGTTCATATGTCTGCAGCGCCACAGAGCGTTATCTGAATAGTTTCATTTTAAATTACATGCGAATGTGCGCGTCTGGTGTGCCGTGTCGTGGCTCTGAGCTGCGCATCTGGTGTATGACGCCCTTTAGTTATAGCCTCAAGCAGGTTGTACACCAGAAGCGCCGCTCGGCGACACGCAGTATCGTGCCACACAGCGGCATTCATTTCTAAATGCTAAACATAAGTTTCTATCAGGGGACACACACCGGCGCCGCAAGTGTGCGATACTTTCAACTGTCATGTGCACGCCAGGTCACATTGGGTATGTGATGCCTTTCAGTCAAAGTTAATTCAGTGTGCTTGGTTATTAGTCTCGGTGTAGGCTACAAGCTCGGAGCTTTAAACTAGCACACAGTTGGCTGTAAAACTATACAAAGACACAAATGACTCCGACTCTCTGAGTCAAACATATACAGCTGAATGCTGGTCCACTTACTCATGTTGCTTCTCTCTGCCCGCCTGTTGCCATACACTGTAAAAAAAAAATCTGTAATTTTACGGTTTATTTCCAGCAGCTGGCATACTGGGAAAAAAAAGTAAAATAATGGCCGTTAAATTACAGAAATTTACTGTAAAATAACAGGTTGAATTACAGAAATTGACCAGAAATTTTAATTTAAGGAAAATTATCCAATTTAATGTTCATTGTTTTACTGTCAATTTCTGTAATTTAACAGCCGTTATTTTACGTTTTTTTCCCAGTACCCCAGCTGCTGGAAATAAATCGTAAAATTATGGACTTTTGGTACTATAATATATACCAGGCACGTGCACACATAGGGCTCAACCTGTGCAGTGTACATGCCCTTTTGAGTGTCATTCCGCGATCGCCTTCCTCAGCCCCAACCCCGCCCTTCAGTTCGCGACCCCCACCCCCCACACACACACACACAAACTTTTTGTGAAAACCGGGACCGTCAACCCCGTCTGGAAAACCTCTGCACGGGCCTGATATATACAATATAATCCATTTTATTATAGTATGGTTCAAAAACGCTACGGTATTTCCCATATATTGCTATAGTATTTTTATTAATGTGGGTTTTGCTAAGTGTAGTGTCGTGTTTCAAAGTCCTTTTTTAAATAAGCTAAAAAAAATCTGTATTTCTATTCGCACAATTTCACGTGGGCCAACAAATGACCCAATACTATACTTATTTACAACTATATAGGGTATACCCCACAGTTTACTGTAGTAAAAACTAAAGTATACTATAGCATTTAATAACTACAGTTGTCACTTCCCTATAATTACAGTCACAGTACACTGTGACACTACTGTAGAAACTCATTAACAGTTGTAATATATACACTAGTACACTTCAGTATTTCTTTATGTGCCACATTAAATCAATGCTTTATTTCCTAGTAAGTTATTGCGTAACGGTTTCAGTTTGACGGACGTAGCTGATGTTAGCCGGTCCTGTAAAGTCGTGCGTTAGCATACATCCTGATGTGTTTTGGCCAAGCGTTTTTGCTTTGACATAATGAGAAACAATGGCAGCAGGAGGAACTCCCCCAACATTTTCATTAAAAGAGCTCACATATATCTTAAAACATGTGTTGCGGTGAGGAACAGGGGATATGGGCCAGGAAAATGCAGCGGGGGGAGACTGTGTGTGTGTGTTTGTGTGTGTGTGTGATACGACCCCATCGTCTGCCTGTCCCAAAGCTGGGCCTCGTCCCAGACGGACTCTTCCTGCCTGCAGATCCAGATCCTCCCTTCCCCATGAGTTCTGACCACCACCCTGACAAACACACGTCACATGCACACACACACACACACAGATGCACGCAGTCTGAGGCCCATGTGCTGAGCTCCGGCAGGGCTGTGTGTGGCATGACAGAGGAATGGACATTTTCATATAGTCATTTGTAGCAAAAAAGGACAGAAATGGACCGAAATGGCCTTAAACATCCAGCAGTCACAAGACGTCCACATGATGTCAGATTGACGTTGTATCTCAACGTCATCGGGACGTTGCATTTAGTTTGGGAATGAAAATTTGGTTGACATCAGAACCCAACGTCAGGCCGACGTCAATGTCTATTGTCCAACCTAAAATCAACCTCTAATGATGTTACAGCTTGATGTTGTGTGGACGTTACCACTATGACGTCTATCAGATGTTGGATTTTGGCTGCTATACTTGATGAATAATTTGTATTTGACGTCAATATGACATTGGTTTAAGATGCTGGCTCCATGTCGGATTTTGGTCACTTTATAACACAACCTAAAATCCTTAGGCGCTGGCTAGACATTGAATTTTGGTCACCTGACATCACAATGTAAATCTAACCTAATATTAATGTCTAATGGCGTTGTGTGCCTGCTGGGCAATCACTAAATGCACTACAGAATGTTACGTTTACACACATCCACAAATTACATGTAAACACATCAACTTTTCAAAGCGCAATACTCACTACTCACTGCTGAAGTGTGATAACACAGCCTGATCTCACGAGGAAGCGTAAGTATTTTATGTTTTGTCAGTTTAGTGGCTAATTCGTATGAGTTCAGTTGTAAAAAAATGTACGATTTTAAAAAGGAGGCATGACACCTAACCCCACCCCTAACCGCAACCGTCATTGGGTGATGAGCAAATCGTACTAATTGGTACGAATTAGATCATACGAATTAGCCACTAAATTGCTTTGGATAACCCTAATCTGTTGTGGTGATTGTATAATTGCTGTTATATAGCAATTCAAGAGTTCCCACTTAGATATGCTTAGCATTTAAGCAGGTTTGGCATGCTGTCCCGGGAGAGAACCCTGAGCTCGGAGATACTTGAGCTCAAGGCTCTCGCCCAGTTAATAAGCATATCAGGGGATCCGAGATCAGGTAGGTCTCAAGAGCTCCCCTTAGAAAAAGGGAGGAAAAGGAGGAGATGGGGTGGAAGGGGGGATTCTTCCAAAGCGAAGATAGAGCAGTAGGGAGAAAATGATCCATATATAGTAAGCTTGGATCATTCTGATTGGATTATTAATGATTACAGATGAGAAGTCAGACGTGCTCAATCATATCACGTGCTCCTCTCGAAATTAGTTTGTGATACTTCACTTAGTGCTGCCACACGATTAATCGCATTCAAAATGTGACAACAATTTTTTTCATTTATTCATGAAGGAAAATGAATGAATGAAAAAATTCATTCATTTTCCTTCGGCTTAGTCCCTTATTAATCAGGGCTATGATTTGTTTTATTTCAGCTAGAATAAAAGCAGTTTTTTTATTTTTTAAAGCCATTTTAAGGTCAATATGATCAGCCCCCTTAAGCAATATTTGTTTTGGATTGTCTACAGAACAAATCCATATAGCAACATTTCTCTGGCCCAGCTCTGGCCCACACAATCAGCTTTTGCTTGGCCCACATACCGAAGTGAATTACTGTACATGACTGGACCAAGTCTGGATTCCAGACAAGAGCCAAACATGGACCATATAAGTCTCAGCCAAGGTAATAACCCATAACTGAGCCTGAACTGGGCCACATATGTTGGTGCGTCACCACTGCTATAAAATTGATAAATCTATGAAGCATTGCGGTGACTCAGTGGCGCAGTAGGTAGTGCTGTCGCCTCACAGCAAGAAGGTCGCTGATTCGAGCCTCGGTTGGATCAGTTGGAGTTTCGGTGTGGAGTTTGCATGTTCTCCCTGCGTTCGCATGGGTTTCCTCCGGGTGCTCCGGTTTCCCCCACAGTCCAAAGACATGCGGTACAGGTGAATTGGGTAGGCTAAATTGTCCGTAGTGAATACGTGTGTATGGATGTTTCTCAGAGATGGGTTGCGGCTGGAAGGGCATCTGCTGCGTAAAATCCTGCCGGATAAGTTTGGCGGTTCATTCCGCTGTGGCGACCCGAGATTAAAAAAAAGGGACTTAACCGAAAAGAAAATGAATGAATGAAGCATTGCGTTTTAGGCACACTATGGCTGTGCTTTTTCTCAAAGGTAGAATTTTTTTTCTTTATTCAAAAATAATAAAAATGTATTTTAAATGAGGGTTAAAATAGGCCAAACTTACATGGCCCACATATCAATTATTAACATCTGGGCCAAACACTACATTTTACATCTGGCCCTAGTATTGTGTGTCGCCTTAAAGACGGTGCCACCTCTGCCAAACCCGGGTCACATTAGGCCCACATGCTGTATGCCAGTGCCGGATAAATGCCTGCTGTGCCAGATTTATACCAAATCTGGGCTAGATTTCTTTGCTACCTGGGAAACCACTGTTACACAATGACTTGCCTAATTACCCTAACTTTACCATAATTACCCTAGTTAAGCCTTTAAATGTCACTTTAATCTGGATACTAGTATCTTGAAGAATATCTAGTCAAATATTATTTACTATCACCATGGCAAAGATAGAAATCTGTGATTGGTAATGAGTAAATGAGTAATAAACTATTATGATTGTTTTAATGTGCTGAAAAAAACCTCTCTGTTAAACAGAAAATGGGTTAATAATTCCGGTGGGCTCATAATTCTGACCTCAACTGTAAATTCTTCTTCTCCTCATTGTCATTAAACTCTTCTGTCGCTTATCGCTCGTCTCATTTTTCCTCAGGTCGCGCATGGATGATCTGGAGGCGTTCTTCAGTCCTCAGAGCTGCTGTTGTGACGTCGGAGAGCAGAAACCTCAGTCCACACACGGCAGAGAAATGTTGAAGCATGATGAATGATCCCCTCACGGCTCTATTGTCTCTGTACTGCTGCTGTGTGTGAACCGCAGCGCTCATGATGGAGCTCAGATCTGCGCTTCTTTCCCCGGGGACGCGCAGGAAAGACGGTCTCGGTTCGACGACCGCGCGCTAAAAGGGATGTGGTCAAAAACGGCTCCATTCACAAGTAAGACCAAGTTTCCAGCACGAACTATGGCAGGCCGTTTTAGCGTAAAAATATCGTTCCGACTATCCATAGGTTATTTCTTTTTGAATTATAATTTGACAATCCGCTTAAGCGGTGACGTGTTGGTGACGTATGTAATACTTTTCGCGTCCAAGCCGCCACTCATTTGAATTGACAAAATATTCGTTTATTCATATCATTAAAGTGAATTTTATATAAAGTCATAGTGTACACAACAATCACTAGGCTTGCTGCATTACAAATACAAACATTTTAACAATTTATAAAAAAATCATCACTTTCTGGCCATCAGATATTAGGCATGGACATATATATTGCAATCGTGATTTTCGAAAGAATTACATCGCTTTGTAAGCGTTTATTATTAGCATTTGATGAGTCTCCTCATTCAGTTTCATAGAGTGATTGGACCTGGAAGCCCCTTCGCGTGACGTCAAACTTAACAAGCGGATAGAGGGGAAGGAACTATGACGTCACCTTGTAGGCTCTCCGGTTTCCTCCCACAGACCAAAAACATGCTATATAAGTAAATTGACAAAACTAAATCGACATCATAGATACGCGTTGAATTCAGCATACACCCTCCATAGCTAATTCATAATCTGATGAAATTGTAGATATCATCAATGCACAGAACGTCTAGTTGTAGATGTCTTAATTCCAGTTACGATGAACAGAATTGTGATTAGTCAAAGCTTAATTATGACCAGCAATGGTTATTTTAAGTTAAACTGGCTTGCCATAGACTAACAGCACTTATTCTGATCTATCAATGCATGGCATGACCAAGGCCAGTCGGACAAGAGGATTGTGGGAATTCTGGCTCTTAAATTGACCAGCGCGCAAAAACCAGCGGCCTTTCATTTCTGCTGCCGGCTGAGCCAAGTTACATGGAAAGTTTGATTTGCTAATGATTTGAATCAACCCGAGCAAATTATGGTGTAAATTATAAAGCTCGTGAAATAATTGAATTACTCATTTTTACCAGAGGAGCTAATATTATACGGGGCCTTTCTGAGGAGCAGCGTGCATATTTCAGCCGGAGGTTATAGTCTAAAAATGTATTCCAGCACAAACTAATAATTAAATTTAGGGCTGGGAGATGAAAATAATATCTAGATATGTTTCGACATTCTGCAGCCTTGGTGATCTTGAATATAACTCTGGAGAATAAGAAGTCTAGTATGTGTGGCACGGTGGCTCAGTGGTTAGCACTGTGGCCTCACAGCAAGAAGGTCACTGGTTTGAGTCCCGGCTAAGTCAGTTGTCATTTCTGTGTGGAGTTTGCACGTTCTCCCCATATTGGCGTGGGTTTCCTCCAGGTGCTCTGATTTCCCCCACAGTCCAAACACATGCGCTATAGGGGAATTGATGAACTAAATTGGCCGTAGTGTATGAGTGTGTATAGGTGTTTCCCAGTACTGGGTTGCGGCTGGAAGGGCATCCACAGCCGCGCTTCATTCTTGAAATGTATAGTTTGTCTAAAGTGATGTATACAAACTATATAGTATAATATGAGCAGGATACAATCAGCCAGCGCAGTCATCCCTCCATAGTGAAAAGCGACATTTTGTGTCTGCCGGTTCGTTTATTTGCGGGAGTTCCATTGGCATTTTCCTGCACGTGAATTCTGGCCAATCGAAAAGCAGTTTAGGAAATATGTTTAACAACATCTGGCCAATGTGTGATGTGGATTTTGTCACATGACTGCACTTTGGTTCTTTTCAACTGGTTCGGACCAAAGCAATCAGTGTGGTGTGAAAACGACCCAAAGGTAGCAGAAAATGCTACAATGTATCATTTATCGCCCTTGGTCCGGACCAAATTAAGCAAACTACACATGTTAAAGCACCCTTACTGTTACAAAATATAGTTACGTTTTCACTAGAGCTGTCAAAATTAGCGTGTTAATGCACACAATTAATTTGAAATATTTAACGCGTTAAAAAAATTTACGCATTTAACGCAGTTGCAGTTTTTTTTAATTTCCTGTTGTGGCTGACAGGTGTTCAGGGCCAGCACGTCCATAGAGACAACCTAGGTGGCTGCCTTGGGTGGCAGAATAGGCTAGTGAGCAGAATAAGCTAGTGAGCGTTCTCAATTTCATCCGCGATACCCACCCCTTCCTCCCTCCCGGTCCTCACTTTCATCCGCGAACCGGTCACTTTCTATTTCACTTGCGGGTTGAGGGTGGCGTGCCATTCGCCTAGAGAGCCAGTTCAGCTTGCTCCGGCCCTGAGTGTGTTTAATGTGCAAAGAAATATGGAGAAGACCAAAGAAGCGCATTTAGAAAGAAAGGTTCAGTATAAAACAATTAAGGTCGCATCACCTGAAGGGAGTGCGCTGTACTGTGCGTTCTCTCTCTCTCTTTCTCTGTGTGTGTGTGTGTGTGCGTGCGTGTGTGTGTGTTGTCCCCCGATAATGTCAATAGACTGGACTGTCTTAGCAACTGACTAAATGTTAAGGACTAAGCAAAATTGTTTATATATTATACTTTTTACTTAATGTTAACTTGCAATACAACTTTACAATGAGTACAACTGTTTGTATTCAATACTTAATTATTATTATAATTTTTCCAATTTCCATATTTGTAATGCCTGTATTTTGGATATTTTAATTTTTTTGGGATTTGTGATTAATCATGATTAATTACTTTCGTAAAAAAGTGATTAATTAGTTAACTTTTTTAAGCAATTACTACCAGAGGTGGGTAGTAACGAATTACATTAACTTCGTGACTTTTACTTGAGTAAAATTGTAGGGTAACGTGTACTTTTTGAGTACATTTAAAAATGTGTACTTTTACTCTTACTCAAGTAAACTATTAGAGATAAATCATTACTCTTACTTCGCTACACTTGGCGGCGTCCCTCCGTTACTGTCAAATAATAATAAATATGATTCATATGACTTGTTTGCAATATCGCAAGGCGCCGCATTGGATAAGTTGTGTCACGAGAGGTTGCTATAGAGACGTGTCTCCCGCGTTCAGTTAGAGCACGCGCACCTGTGTTGGAGTGATGGCTGAAGTCAAGAAAGACGTGCAAGTTTATACTGCGGTCACGCCATGGCCATCTGCGGTTCCAAGAGGACGGTCACACTGTATATGCAGTGAGTTTATTGGACCCGTGGCCTCAAGATCACTCTATGTTTTCACTCCAAGATTTCAACAAAAATACTTTAATAATGCGATGCACACTGTACATCGAAATAACATTGCAACACATGAATTACCAATGCAATATTACAGCAATTCGTAACTTTTTGATTTAGTGACTAATTTGTATGAATTTGTACCGATCTAATTCGTACAAATTAGTACGATTTGCTCATCACCCAATGACGGTTGGGTTTAGGGGTGGGGTTAGGTGCCATGCCTCCTTTTTAAAATAGTACATTTTCATACAACTCAACTCGTACGAATTAGCCACTAAACTGACAAAAACTAATTACAAATATGCGAATCATTTTTGATATTTTTCGAATAATAATTTTGATTTCTACTGTATCTTAACTATCAACTGTGTATATATATAAAATGAAAAGTAACTAGTGACTATTTACTCGAGTAATTTTTTCATCAGATATTTATTTACTCCTACTCGAGTAACTTTCAAGATTGTTACTTTTACTTTTACTTGAGTAAAAATTTCCGCCAGTTCTTGTACTTTTACTTGGGTATAGATTTTGGATACTCTACCCACCTCTGCACACGTCTTTAATTCTATACTAACACCCAGAAAAAAGGAGTAGAAATCTAAAAACAGTCTTTAATGACACAGTCGGTGATACACAACAATACATTAAGCAATGCATAGTGTGTCTACACAAGCGTACAATCAACGTCGAGTTGTCAACTTCATATTTGTCCCTCTTTCAGCTCTACGAAGAGGAAACAAGTAGGCAATTAGTAAAAAAACATCCTTTTACATTCTGCATAAAAGTGTCAGAGCAGCAAAAATGACCATCCTTCCCACAGAAAACATGGTGGTGTGTAAAGCAGGCCATGTTTGTTTGAGTGTGTCTCGTTCTTCTTGTTAAACATGTGTAGTTTGATTAAAAATACAACATTTTATCATTTTAAGTGTCCATTTAAAGATTATCTCATACAAATGACTGCATTAGGGGAACAGTTACTCTCATATCTTCATTTCATTGCATGCTGGTAAACATTTGTGTTTCAGATAGAGGAAAAAGTCAAGTGGATGTCATGATGGTGGGTAAATAACTCTTTTTATTTAAAGAGCAGGTCATGTGGTCATTTAAAGCCAAACGTGGTTTTAGTCTTAATATTGTGTCGGAGTCCTCTAAAATAGGTTTGAACGCATCTACGGTCTGAATACATTGTCATTTTTCTCAGAATGTTTAATATGTGAATCATTTGGTGATGATTTCAATACGATTGGTTTCAATCAATTCAGAGCTTAAGGTCTGTAAGCCCCTCCCCCTTCCAAAAGCCAGCTTTGTCCTGATTGGTCAGCTGACTGAGTCTATTTTGATAGGTTTTTTGTGACATAAACAGTTTGTATGTCTCAGGAGGCGGGGAATATGCAAATGAGTTACTTTGATCATGTCCATACATCAAAGATTCGAAAATATAATGATTCTTTAAGGTGATTCAGAGCTGAATCTTCCTTTTAGAGGCAATAGGTGCGTTAGACATGAAGCACAGCTGCAGCCGGTGATCAACAAGATTAGCCGAGAAAAAACGGAGCCATCAAGCCGGACACTTCGTGGGCTCAAAGTTGCTGCAGTCATGATGACCGATCACATATCGTGATCATTTATTTATTGAAATAACAACAAAAGATTTACAGTATAAATAAAACAAAATACAGTCTACAAACTTTACTTAATTTTTAACAATAAGGGAATTATGAATTAAATTGAAGTAGCCTACATAACAAACGCATGAGAAATAAGGGGGAAACCAGAGGTCACATAAAAAGGAAATAAATACCCACAAATATGATTATTTTGGATAATGAAAGCGTTTAAAAAAGCACTTTAATCCAAAAAGATTGAACAAAATGACCAAAATAAATGAGCTACACTTTAAGTAGACATTTCCCAGAAAGAGCAGCTACATCAATGTACATTTCTGCATAAATAGCTCGACAGGAAATAAAATATTTTAGAATCATATATTTTTATATGACATATTTTTATGTAACTTAATTTGCTAAGAAATCGTCAGGATCAATGATGATAATTATTTTATTTCAAGTCTGTAAGAGTTATTTGAGTTAATATTTAGGTTATTTACTAAAATATATCATTTAAATCGTTTATGTAGCTGAATACAGTAGTCTGTATAATAAAGGCAGAATAAACCTGTGCAAACAATCTAGTCTTTATGAACAAATTATTAAACAAAAGATGATACTGCAGTGAAATATTTGTAGTCTTTTAATAAGCATCATGTGTACAAGATAGAGAGGGTATGAAGAGTTAATTGTTTGTTTTGAAATTTGTGAGACGGAATTTGTCCAATAATAAACGCGAAACACACGTGGTTGTTGTCATGCGGTGAACTTGGCCAATCGTGTTATATTGGTGTCGTCATCTTAGCTCCAGCAGGCGCTCTTCAGATGCTGCGCGGGCTGAGTCAGTCGTCTGATCTCGGAGCGCTGTCACGGTACTTTGATGCCACATGTGACAGTCACATGACGTCTGCGCAGCATCAATCCGGCCAAATTTTCTAACCGGCATTCACCGATTTAAGACAGATTTCGATCGATCTGCGCAGCGCTGCATGAAGTCGAATGCACCTAATGCCTTTATTTATCATGTAGAGTTTTTAAGGTGGCTTTACGGTGGCTCAGTGGTTAGCACTGTGGCCCCACAGCAAGATTGTCGCTGGTTCAAGTCCTGGCTGGGACAGTTGGCGTTTCTGTGTGGAGTTTGCATGTTCTCCCTGTGTTGGCATAATTGATTAACTAAATTGACCGTATTGTATGAGTGTGTGTGTGAGAGAATGAGTGTGTATGGGTGTTTCCCAGTACTGGGTTGCAGCTGGAAGGGCATCCTCTGTGTAAAACATATGCTGGAATAGTTTGCGGTTTATTCCGCTGTGGCGACCCCTGATAAATAAGGGACTAAGCCGAAGGAAAATGACTGAATAAATTTTTAAGGCCAGCTACCTTACAAACTGGGAAAAAATATATACATTTTTAGAAATCCAACATAACCTGCTCTTTAAATTGGTAATTAGTTTGCTTGCGTCAGCTTTGATTTTCCTGTTAACATGTATGAAAACACTCCAAATAAACACACCTCAGATGCATCGTTGCATTCAATTAGTTCCTTCCAGAGAATATGAGTGTATTTTGTTTAATATATTTTTTTATTTAAGCGTTAAGACAAATCTGCCAGTGCAGTAAGCCAAAATTCCTTTAAATTGCTGATAAAAACACATCTTAAAGTCTGCGTGAACTGGAAGTAGCTAAGACCTTTATTTCTGTATGTTGATGTACTTATAACCAGGTCCAGATGGAATCTGAGGACGTTTTTTGCTATTTTTGCTGAGAATTTTGGTAAAAATCTGCGGAATTATTTTAGGAGTATCATAACTAAAACCTTAAAATGTGAAATAAAAAATTATCTTTTTAACTTTTATTTAATGTTTAAAATGCAAATCCAATTAGATTAACAGTAAATAGTTAACTGTAAGTAAATTAACAGAATTAATGATGGGCTAAAAATCTGCCGAAATCTGCGAAAAATCTGCGGAATTCCGCGTGCGCAGATTCCATGTGGGCCTACTTATAACTGAAAGTGAATACTGAGTGGGGGTGGGGCTTTATTTTTGTGCATCATTCCCTCATAGCAAATTAACAGTAAAAGGGGCGTGGCTAAGACTATTGTGGCTGAACCGTCAAACTGACATCATCAGAGAAGGAGCCAGTCGCAGATGCTCAGATTTTGACTGAAGATTACCAAAACAAACATATTTTTCAGTGGATTAACTTGCGTGGATTAATTGTACACCAATGTGCGCTAGCAAAATAAACATACGTTTTGATTTCACACAGACTTTAAGATTCTCAGTATGAAAAACTGTTTTTGTATCATATGTGATCATTCAGACAAGATGGACACCTAAAACAGAAAGATTGAAGTTGAGTGTGGTTGTATTTAAAACCAGAACTCGGACACGTAGATGTGAACGTTGATGATGTTACGGTGGGAAACGACTCCGCTTGTGACGTAGTTCATGGCCAGCTTCAGTACGGTGCTGACGGGACCAACCAGCGGCTTCACCTGTCTGACCACACCTGCGGACCACAACATACAGTCAGAGAACGCTTCATACACTCACACTGCAGATATTTCAGGTCCAAACTATACACAAATGATGCAAATGACATTGAATCCAACTTTGTAAATTCCAACCGGTGCCGCTTGCATGGAAATAAATTGGGTAAATTTAGGTTCTTTGTCCATATGCTTCACAAATAACAATGTGTCCTAACAACACGCAACACAAAAAGATTCCAGCAACAAGCAATATGTCTGTTTGCACCAAAAGTGACGTGACACGACCTTTAACTAGCAGCCACTGCACTCCCATCGAAATGTGAAATCTGTAATTAATACATATTAAGCCTCTTTAACATTATTAATAAGCTAGTGAGGGACTGATGTTGTTGGTTTGCACTGAATCACAGTTCTGACTTTCATTTTCAAAACATTTGCTAGACATTTTGTAAACCGTTTGCTATTTATTTTTGTTTTTTTAAGACTATCTGCTGCTGCTTTCAGAAGTATGGCAATAAATGTTACGTAAAATGGTATTTAAACTCACATTGGGAGCATTTAACACTGAATAAAGCCCATAATCAGTACTTGAGGTGATCTTTGTCATAGTAGTTTATGCCATTGTTCTGTTGCGACGTCCAGCAAATAGAAAGCATTATAGAAATTTTGCATGTCGCCGTCGCAGATGGTTAGCACAAAAACTCCTTTTAACATGGAAAAAAGACCTTTTATGGCGTGTAGTTAGGACACAGTGTAAGAATGCAAATGAAATCACATCATCAGCTTAAGCTGTGGTCACACTAGAGTTTGTGCGTGCAAAATTCTGTTGTACGGCGCTGCGAAAAGGAGCATGATTAAACAAGATGATTAGACATAAAAAAAATCGGGCCATTGCTCTATGTTTTTAATTTCTGTCCAGAGAGGTCATGTTTTGATCCTGGATTGGTCTCACACAGTCAAGTGATGCGATTTCGCAGGTCAGAATTCACCAAGCTTGAACTTCGCACCTCAGCGAAATGCAAAACTTGACGGATGACCCTTCGTTTCCGGTCTGATGCATTCGCGTGTGTATGAATGGAAGTCTATGGGGAGAAAAGTCCAGTGTGACCGCAGCTTTAAGCTGATTGGCCGTGTGTTCAGGAGCTGAACAGAAATGTCTGTGATTGGCCAGAATGGGCATCGATGCACTCGCTTTATTCTGTGTTAACACGGACACGAGAGTAGGCTATATTAACAGTGGAACTAGAATTCTGTAACTATTAGAAATACCATAATGGTCATTCTGACTTTTCTCACATCATATTTACATTCAAAACTTCTATTGAGATATTAAAATTAAGCTTTGAATGTCTGTCATCATATTTTATGACAGCATTACCCTAAAAATATGATCTTTTTTGGTAATACAGCCTATAAATATGTAGTTCAGATATTAGAACATGCAAAGGTTTGAGCCTCGCTTTCATTTTCACTGTCAAACAGGAGCTATTTCGCAGCACAGAATATGCTGTTTTGTAAGATATATCTGAAGTAAATTTATGTTTTTGCTATCAGAAAGTTTTGTTTATTTTTGAAGGAAGTTGCTAGGTAAAGAAATACAGTCACAGCGAAAAGAAGCAGACATGCATGCAGTCGTTTTGACCAATATGGTGATTAAAGGTAGACATGCTCAGTTCTTTACTGTTTTGTAAATTAAAAAATAACAATGTTAGAAAGAAATACACAGATATTTAGAAAACGCCAGAGTGTTATAGATATGTTAGTTTTATTTTAAAGAGTTATAAAATAAAAAAAAATAAAAAAACTCTCTGTGTATCTCTCCACTTGAACTTTGCAGATGAGTGATTGATCCGCTGATGCATCAGCTGACTGATGTTTTGAAATGCTCCCTTGAAAGCTTGAAACGCTATCAGTGATGTAATCAGCACACAGGCAGCGAATAGTGTTCAGCTTTTTCTGACGACTCCTCCCTCATTGGCTGTGGTTTGGTAGCTTGACTGAACTGTTGGCGAACAAGTTGTTGTCAGATCATGTAGTGTGCCCTCTTGTGGATCATTTATGTAGTACCGCATAGTGTAAACACAGCGATTAAAAGACACAAAATCAAGTCATGTAGTGTGAACTGCACAGCAATCTGCTGATGTTTAAAATCCTGTAGTGTGAACTAGGCTTAAGCCGCAGTCACACTGAACTTTTCACCCCATAGACTTCCATTAATACACATGCGAATGCGTCAGACCAGAAACACAAGCACGTGCGACAAGTTTTGCAGTTTGCTGCATTGCAAAGTTCAAGCTTGGTAAACTTTAACCTGCGAAATCGCATCACATGACTGCGTGAGACCAATCGAAGATCAAAACATGACCTCTCTGGACAGAAATTTAAATTATGGACTAATTGCTTGCATTTTTTAAATGTCTAATTATCTCGTTTAAACCCGCCCCTTTTCACAGCACCGCACGACAGAATTTTGCATGCTCAAACTCTATAGTGTGACCACGGCTTTAGTCTTAATGACATCAAATTAGTCACTTATTGTTAGTAAACAATGAATTTGGTTTCAATTTAGTGTGCTTCAGGACTCTGATCTGAGTTTATGAGTGCTTTATGAGTCCAAATGCTCATTGCACACAAGTACAAATTGCAGTGAATATCTGCAAAACTGTTCTCTTTCAGATCAACGCCTGTCATGGCAGAACAAGTTTCTACAACCTTCTGAAAGAAACAGGAACCTAAAAAACACAAGATAAACGACGCCATGGTTTGGCCAAACATTAACATCTGCATTTTAGTACTCGTGTCTGTCCCTAGTTAATGCTTTGGCTTGAAAGCACTCTCTGAAGTTTAAAATTATGGATCTTTTGTCTTTTACGGAGACAAAACATTGTCATAATTATGTCTGGGCCTCTATTAAGTTGCGGTAACGTAACCAACACAAAGTTTATGTAAATAAAAATAATTCACAGCCGTTGTGGAGCGATTCAAAAGACGCAGCACATACTAAAGCTCCATTGAGATGATGAATGCGACGCTCATTGTTACAGAAACAAAGAAAACAGCATTTTCCCAAAGGACGCGAGACATCCTCCATTACGGGCCTGGCATCAACCAAATGAGACCAAAATGCTAGAAAATCTCCTCCGAGTGAATAAATGAAGGAGACGGAGACGCTGGGTTTGTCCAGGGCTGTCAGCACCTCATCTCACGCCAGAACTAAAGTCACTTTAGTGAGTCAAAGCTGTAATTTGGTTTCATCCTGTTTCTGTGTCTCTCTTTGATTAATTGATTTGCTTAAAATGTCTCATAAAGGCTGTGAATTGATGTTGAAATCTGTCTAATGCTAGTAAAACAATACAGATTGATGAAGCTTCGAAACGTGAGTCTTTTGATTCGGTTGATTGAATCACGTCACTTCAGCAAAGAGATTTTGTTGTGAAGAAAGCAGAATAAATAATAATAAATATAGCAGAATAAATGGCGACTGATTACATTACTAATTACTTAATGTAAAAAGGTATCAGATTACTACTTTGAAGTTACTTTTAAATATATATAAAATAAACCTATAAAAATACAACATAAACTGCAGCTCTTTCAGTAATGTATTATTCACTGAGAAACATTACAATGGGATGATCCCAGCAGCTTGACTTATTCAAATTACATAAAATTCACTTGTTCCAAATCTGTTTTTTTCTTTCTTTCTTTTTTTGGACACAAAAGAAGACATGAAGATAACTGGATACCTGTAACCATTGACATATGCAAAAGCATTGCAGCGTTTGGGTGTTCTGTGTTTGTCTGAGATAATTAGTCTACCGAAATGTGAATATTTCACACAAAGCATGAAACTGATTGGTCAGTTTTTGTCGCGTGACTCAGTTTTTAACTGGGGCGCCTGGAAAATGTGCCAGCCACACACCTCCATTGGAAATAATGAACTTGCCTACTCTCGCACAAAAGACGTGATAAGCAGCTACACTTCTTTTCACATTCAGAAGATAGCTTCACTCCAGATCCTGCGCAAAAATCCAATTTAGCCTGTTTAGGTTGAGTTGGGCCGCCGTGTTTTTGGGCGCCGGCGTCCTCCTTGGTGATGAGTATTGTCATAAAATGCTATCTGTTCAAGCGCTTGAACAAATTGCTGGTCGAGTTAAAAGCAGACTGGACATAGTCTGCATTTCACAACAATATTTAAGTTTTTACGCTCAATGAAAACGTAATAAAAAAGAAGCATTTTTTCCCCTAAAAACTGTTTGTAATGTAAGTAACGCAATTACATTGATTTTAGTAACTGTGATCAAATTATATAAATTTAAAATGTATAATTCATTACCCCTTCTGAAAAATTCAGCTTAAACCAGCCTAGGATGGTTAACTGGTTTTAGCTGGTCGACCAGCCTGGTTTTAGAGGGGTTTTGGCTAATTCCAGGCTGGTTTCCAGCCATTTTCAGCCTGGTCTTAGCTGGTCAGACTGGGAGATGACCAGCTAAAACAAGCTTGACCAGCCTAGCCAAGCTGGGAGCCCAGACAAAACCAGCTATGTCCAGCTTAAACCAGGCTGGTCAAGTTGGTTTTAGCTGGTCATTTTCCAGCCTGACCAGCTAAGACCAGGCTGGAAATGGCTGGAAACCAGCCTGAAATTAGCCAAAACCCCTCTAAAACCAGGCTGGTTGACCAACTAAAACCAGCCAACCAGCTTAGGCTGGTTTAAGCTGGATTTTTCAGCAGGGACATTACTGCACTCAAATATGTAATTAGAATACAGTAACACATTACTATGGAACGCGTTACACCAAACTCTGAACATATGTGAATAATAAACGGCAAGAACATGTTCATCACGTTACTTTTCAGCAAATGAGGTTTTGTTGTGAAGAAGGTGAATTAATAAATCAGATTTTAACCGATATCCTTTCAGTTTATAACAAAGGTTTACTATTAATTTTAATACGTAAATCATAGCAACATTTTCTAATTGGCTTAAATAGGTCCCACATACGCTATGTTTAATATCATAGCATATTTAAGGGTATTTAATATCATAGCATTCATATTTAGGGGAAATTCATTTATATTTAATTTAAATATCATATTTAAGGGTATTTGTAGATTAAAGATTCATAAAACATTTTGTCATTTGCAAAAGTAGTCTTAACGTTTGTTTTAAGTCTGTTCACGTTGAATTTAAGTCTTGGTTAATTACACTATTTTGACCAGTATAGTTTTTGCCAATGTGAAGTCTCAAATCAGAGATTAATGGTATTACATTTACTTACCATTATCAGGAATAGATCGTCGGATAATGAAACCTCCATTTTGCGATTATGATTTTAACATGCTGCGTCATGATTGGTCACGTGACACACGAGCGCCAATCGCAATAGTTAATAATGATATCGAGCGCCAAAGTATGCTTCAGTTTGTTTAGTATTGGTAAACAATGAGCACGGTTTGCTTTCAGTTTACTTCAAGACTCTGAATTGTATTTATGAGTCATATACTAGTAGTATTACAGTAAAATAATGGCATTTTGTTGTTTTTAAGCATTTCTTAAGCCCATCTCCATCCTTAATGGAAACAAGTAACACAGACACGACACAATTAAGGGTAAGTAAAAGTATGACAAAATAATTCAGTACTAAAGTATGAAAACAGGACAGCATTATCCTATGTTTAGTATCGTAAGAGCGACTCGATTTGCAATTTATAATCAGTCCTTCCACAATCACCAAAATAGGTTTGCTGACATTTAAAGGAGAAAATGTTCCCTTCATGTATTTAGGTTGGCAAAGCTGGAACGGGTTTTTATTTCAGAGCTTAAAGGCTTCAAAATGAGTAATTCACATTTATATATTCTGCCCTTAAATGACATTTACGTGGTTTTATGCTTGAAAAGGTTTATAACAGTACCATAGCCTGATGTGATTCATGTAAAGCATTGTGTTGGTAAAGTCAAATGTCACTTGATGGTGGTAATCTAGCAGACCACATCACTGCATGGTCAATGATGGAGGAAAAAAAAAATGAGTAAAACCTCTGCAAACATTTACAAAGCCAGCTATCTGTGGAAAAAATTAAAAGACAGCTTGCAAATTCTTGGTTTAGGATTTTTTAAAATGTTTTTTGTTAGTTGTGATTAAAAATCAGGGTCATTTTTTAAAAGAAATTTGTTTTGTACATTTCGGAAGTTAAAACATACATATCTGAAACTTTTATGAGAGAAGATTTTTTTCCAACACATTTCTAAACATAATAGTTTTAATAACTCAATTATAATGACTGATTTATTTTCTCTTTGCCATGATGACAGTAAATAATATCAAGACACTTCTACACAACTTAAAGTGACATTTAAAGACTTAACTAGGTTAATTGATAACCTGTCATTAATGTCATATGCACCTTTCTAAAATGCTTATATCTTTATTTTTCTAGCATTATGAGCCCTACTCACTGGAAAAAAATCAGTTGAACACCACCATCTAGTGGACTGTAAATAAACTGCTTATATATAGTATAATAAAATATTGGCAATATATGGATATGGCTGTCCATGTAGTGTAGATATAATATTGCCACAGAAAATCTTGCGAACTTCATCTGAATCGATATTTTTCCCCACTCCTTATATATATATATATATATATATGCACATACATTTATTATTAAATAAATTTACTGTATTTCTTTCAATAATTTCAATAAAGCAACTCTGCTTTTTTTATGAATCTAATTTGAACAAATCATTTCAGTCTGCTTCAGTGATGCATTTGTAAAGACTAGATTAAATTGTAAATGAATCATGAGTTTTAAAGAAATCGCTTGAATTAATTGACAAAGATTTGTCGCCACCCACTGGCCATTTCTGTGTCATATCTATCCATAGTGGGCCAACACAAGCAAAAAAAAACCCACATGCCAACTATTTGTTTACTATCATAACCTTAACCCTCACCTCCCCTTCAAAAAGAGACAAAATTATTTTGTTAAAATTGCCCTAGTTATATGGTATGTAGGGCTGTGCAAAAATATCGATAGATCTAACTATCGCAATAATTTTTTTACGATAGTAAAAAGTGACCAGAAAACCAGAAATTGCACTGTTTACATGTTAACCTTCAATATCGCAACCCATGCAGCCATTGAGGATGACGAATGGCTGCTGGCATCGACGCGGCTTTGTTTTGTGGCAAGTGTGTACATGAATAACATGTTGGACTATACGATATTGATAGTCCAACCTCAAGTATCGATTCAAGTTGTACCAAACGACCACCTCCTCCGCTCCTGTAGATGTCGCCAACTCGCGATAAACAAAACGCCAAGTAGTACGGTATCAGAAGTAAGCAAGAGTGAGCATGGCGGAAAATATAAAGGTGCCTCCAGCTTTTAGAGCTGACGTGTGGCTGCACTTTGGTTTTAACGCTACACCAGGGAGTACTGAACTAGACAAAAACAAAATGCCATTTGTAAGCTTTGCAATATATACAGTTCACTGTTCAATCACACTGTGTTCTGATGAATTGGAATTGATGGAAAATGAAATTGGAATTTGAATTTGTCTGCCGACTTTATCAAGTCAATATAATGTGACACACAAACTAATACAAACTATTGCAATATATCACAATATTTATTGTATCGCAATATACCATGATGTATTGTATCGTGACCCATGTATCGTGATATGTATCATATCGTGAGGCCCTTGCCAATACACAGCCCCTGAGTTAAGTGCATGTTATTCATGTACACACTTGCTACAAAACTCGCTGTTTAAGTATCGATATAATATTGCTGCAGAAAATATCACAAAACGATACCTTATTGATATTTCCCCCACTTTTTATATTTATAAACGTATTATTAAATCAATATTCACCGTTTTGTTTGTGTAATTTCAATATAGCAACACTGGATTTATTTTATAACAAATCACAATCATTTGAGTCTGATTTAAGGATTCACGTATAAAGACATGCATTTCTAAATGAATCAGGAGTTTTAAACAAATCGATTGAATAATCACTCATTAAGACAGATTTGTCGCCACCTACTGGTTATTTTAAAAACATATTTATTCATTGTGGGCCAACACAAGCTCTCGCACACACAAAAAAAACGCTCTATAAAACTATAACAAATTGTTTGAGGAAGTTTAAAGTCATCCAGCATTGTTTATGTTAAAGACTAACTGCTGAATGTGTCTGCGGTCGCTTCCCCAAAGCCACGAAGCTGCGCAAAAGTGTTCCTACGCTCATCTCCAAATGCCATTAAAAAGCAGGAGGACTGCAAATAGCTTGAGTTAAGTGCATGTTATTCATGTACACACTTGCCACAAAACAAAGCCGCGTCGATGCCAGCAGCCATTCGTCATCCTCAATGGCTGCACGGGTTGCGATATTGAAGGTTTACATGTAAACAGTGCAATTTCTGGTTTTCTGGTCACTCCGGCAATGAAAGGAAATGTATGACAGCATCCAAAATGGGCAGGTTTAACACGAGGGACAAATGCGAGGAATGAGTAGCTCCAACCACACTATTGGATAATGACATGCTAGCTGATGGCTTGTGCAGGAAAGTCAGTCGGCCCACATCAGCATAAATGGCAAGGGTTTATCTCTGGGTAGAGTCACCCCCAGTGTGGTGCTGTTGGGAAGCGTGGCTGCGTTATACAAATATCCCTAAACAACTGCAAAGAGTACTTGACTTTTGCTTGCTCTCTCGGTGTGGTTTGGTGTCTCAAGCTCAATTAGCAGTGAATCATTGCGGTCCAGTAGTCGGACTCAAGCTGGAATGTTTGTTTCAGTCGTACCTCCATTGAAAAGCTCAGTGTTTTTACAACAGATCGGTTGTATTGATATTGCTGAATGTTATATACGCTGTAATCGAAATCGCTGAAGATACTCTCATCACTATTCCAGACACTGTACAATATGCAGGGTTTCACACAATTCATTCATGTTGTCTTAATTAGGGCCGCAGTAGTCACATCGCAGGATCTGCAATGTTGAGTTGGGATTATAGTTGATCAGCACACAGGGTTTCTGCAGGGTCTTAAAAAGTCTAAAATTTAAAAATCGAAATTTAAGGCCTTAAAGTCTTAAATCCGCTGTTCTAGGTCTTAAATATTTTTGCACAGGTCTTATTTTTCCGTTGTCCATGTAATGCTACATCTAAAGCTCATTTAAATTCTTTTTTGTTGATGTTGCTTGGTTTTCGTGGTGTTGTAGTCCTTTACTTCACTAGTCCTATTGTAATTTGCGGTATTACAACTACAAATGAGACCAGCATGCAATAGCAAATCATCTTTCTGTTATTGGGCCTAGTGCGCGTGGCGAATGTGATGTCATCGATGTGTTTGCAGAGGTGCGCTTTTGGTGGGCGCTACATGATTTCGGCTGGCAGAATGAACAGATATCGGGTGAACAGTTTAGCGCCGCGTTAGATTTGAGTTGAATATGAATCGCTTTGAAAAGATTTAGTCTGAAACAGGTAAGACTGTCCAGACATCTTTATGATCCGTCCATGCATGATCATCATAGAGATAACCAGATGACCAATAATTCTTGGCTAAAAATTGCAACAGCAGTGGAAAAGGAGGAAAGTTTTTGTAAAAGTTTGGAAAAACCTGAGGGATAAGTTTGTTAAAAAAAAAAGATGCCATGGCAAAGGTTGCGACCTGTGTGGTTAATA
>CAIGQZ010035256.1:206781-219241 GCA_903798205.1 Danio tinwini
TGTGTGTGTGTGTGTGTGTGTGTATTTGTGTCTTCCTCTTTGTGTGCATGTATGTGTGTATATCTGAGTGTGTGTGTGTGTGTTTGTGTCTTTCTGTTTGTTTGTTTGTTTGTGTTTGTGTCTTCCTATTTGTGTGTGTGTGTGTGTGTATTTGTGTGTGTGTATTTGTTGTCTTCCCATTTGTTTGTGCTTGTGTGTATTTGTGTGTGTGTGTGTGTGTGTGTGTATTTGTGTCTTCCTCTTTGTGTGCTTGTGTGTGTGTGTGTGTGTGTGTGTGTGTATTTGTGTCTTCCTCTTTGTGTGCTTGTGTGTGTTTGTATTTGTGTCTTCCTCTTTGTGTGTGTGTGTGTGTATGTGTGTATATCTGTGTGTGTGTGTTTGTGTCTTCCTCTTTGTGTGCGTGTATGTGCGTTTGTGTGTTTGTGTCTTCATGTGTGTGTGCGCGTGTGTGTGTGTATTTGTGTATGTGTGTCTTCCTCTTCCTGTGCGTGTGTGTATGTGTGTCTGACCATGTGTGTGCGTCTGACCTGGTTGTTTGTCCACACAGCAGGATCTGGACACCTGCCCGCACTGATAGACCACCGGCAGACTGAGCTCACAGGACAGACCCTGATCCTGCAGCGCTCGACCCAGCAGACAGCACTCACAGCACATCTGACCCAACAACACAATACAGGCGAGACTCATAAACACACTCACAGCACATCTGACCCAACAACACAACAACAACAACAACAACAACAACAACAACAACAACACAACTCTTGTGTGCTGTGAATATATAATATATTCATTAAAATAAACTTAATCTCTTTATATATGTGAATAGGCTGCACAGTGGCTCAGTGGTTAGCACAGCAGGAAGGTTGCTGGTTCGAGTCCCGGCTGGGCCAGTTAGCGTTTCTGTGTGGAGTTTGCATGTTCTCCGGGTCCAAACACATGCTCTATAGAAAAAATTGATGAACTAAATTGGCCGTAGTGTATGAGTGTGTGTGTGAATGAGTGTGTATGGGTGTTTCTTTCTTTTTTACATCAAATGCATGCGTATTTTGAATGCATGAACACTTGAAACTGTAAGACTGAAGTGTGTAAGTGCTAAAGTGCTCATCCTGAGTCTTTTCAGAGAGTTTAAACTCGTCTACAGATCATCTGATGCTGGTCTTGATGAATAATTCTCAGCGGTTTGAGATCAAGTGATAAATAAAGTGGAGAAACACACTCGGGTGAGCATTAAACACTGGATTGGCTGTGTGTAACAGGAACAGACGAGTTGGCTCCTGCTCAGCGTAAACTCTGTTTATTTTCATGTTCAGAAGAGCTGCAGATTTATCATCTTCCTGTGAGCGAGCAGACGTGTGCAGACACGAGCACACACATACTGTACAGCATCATTTTATAGACATTTTTGTGTGTGTAATATGCCATTTGTATATTATTTTTCAATACATATTTCTGTATTATATCAAATTAAATGCAAATGTAAAATATCCACTTTCTTTTCAGCTTAGTCCCTTTATTAATCCGGGGTGGCCACAGCAGAATGAACCGCCAACTTATCCAGCACATGTTTTACGCAGCGGATGCCCTTCCAGCTGCAACCCATCTCTAGAAAACATCCACACACACTCATTCACACTCATACACTACGGACAATTTAGCCTACCCAATTTACCTGTACAGCATGCGTTTGGACTGTGGGGGAAACCGGAGCACCCGGAGGAAACCCACGCGAGCACAGGGAGAACATGCAAACTCCACACAGAAACGCCAACTGACCCAGCCGAGGCTCAAACCAGCAATCTTCTTGCTGTGAGGCGACAGCAATACCTACTGCACCACCGCGTCGCCCCAATGTAAAATATATTTACGTATATTTAATACATTTGCATACATATTTTTTAGACATTTTTTTTTCTTCCTGTGAAAATTGTAATCATTTTTCTATTTTATTTTTCTGCAGTACAAAATATATATTTTTATTTTTTATGAAATATTAAATAATTTTTAAACTTTCAATGTAATTTATTCATTAATTTTACTTCGACTTAGCCCCTCTATTCATCAGTGGTCGCCACAGCGGAATGAACCGCCAGCATATGTTTTACACAGCGTATGCCCTTCTAGCTGCAACCCAGTACTGGGAAACACCCATACACTCCTATTCACACACACACACTCATACACTATGGCTAATTTAGTCCATCAGTTCCCCAATAGCGCATGTGTTTGGACTGTGGGGAAACCGGAGCACCCTGAGGAAACCCACATCAACACGGGAGAACATGCAAACTCCACACAGAAACACCAACTGACCCGAATCAGAGACCTTCTTGCTGTGAGGCGCCAGTGCTAACCACTGAGCCACCGTGTCACCCTTCAAATGTAATGTAAAGTTTAAGGCCCAATCCCAATTCTACTCCTTAGCCCTTCCTGTCCCAATTCTATATAGCTTTAAGGCGTAGGGCTAAGAAGAAGGGCTAGAAACCCCTTCAAACTGAGTTTTTTCAGGACCACACTCGAAACCAAAGTGTAAGAAAATTTCCCAGAATACAGCAGCCACAACGGCAGCATTGCTGCACTCGGAAATAAGGAGATCCACAAATTTGTTTTTATTTACGTTTCTACTGAGTGGTACGGTTAGTTTCGGTACGCTTTTATGGCCGTTTCCACTGTCAAAAGGCGTACCGAACCGTACCACTTTTTTGGCACCCTTTCGAAGGGGTACCAAACACAAGAAAGGGTGCCAAAAGGTGGAGCTACACACGCAGCTGAACGCTGATTGTTTTCATTCTGGCTAGCTCCATGAGATCGTGACGTATCTCTGTAACCAAAGTAATCGCCATGTTTTAATACACAGCCGAGACATTAAATGGAAATACTATATGCATATAATAACGAGCCATGGATGACTCGAGCTCAAACAAACCTTGTCATTGTCTTAATGAACAGCCACAAAGACAAGAACTAAATCTGCCGTGTCCTGTTGTTGCTTTACGAGGCCGTCTAAAAGTGTGAGCGGTTTTTGCTTTCTCCAGGGAGCTTGCGATCGCGTCTATATTTGATTGAACGAACTTCTTGAGCTGATGATAATAACGTGTGTGTGTTTATTAAAGTGTCTTCGACATCTGATTCTTTCAGAAAAGAAAAGGACAAACGCGAGAGTGAAGCACAAAAAACACAGGAGCAAATAGTTTCAGCAACCTGAATCATGAACAAACTGCCATGTTTATCATCACCTTTAAGACTATTATAAACTGGGAATGACAGAGTTACTCTCTAACAGAGGCTACATGTGCTGGTGAAGATTACACACACAGATGAGAGGTCTGCTCTGACTGTGGGCTACTGTATATGTTGCGTGTTGTTTTTGAACTCAAATAAGGACTAAATGTCTGCTGTGTGTAGTTTATCTGCATGTGGTAACATATCGGAGACTGTAGGGTCTGTATGTGTTCATATATGTTGCATTTATTTATTTATTTTACATAAATACAGACGTTACAGTAGGCTATTTCACACTGTCATTGATCTGCAGTTATAATCAAGTCATGTACATAGAAAAGTTAGTAATGAACATTTATACACAAGTATTTATGTTTAAAGCATCTGTTTTGTGAGAAGTGCTTCTCATATGATATGTTAACGACCTGTACGGCTTCACTGTAGACATTTATTTGAGCGAGAATGACGTTGACAGAAACTCTCTGCCGTACACCACTCCCACCAAAAGGGTACCCTTAATTAAAGGTGACATAATAAAGGTGACCCGTACTGTACCAGTCAGTGGAAACAAGCCATTAGTCATTATTACAAATTTTTACAACAAACATGTTTTAATATATTCATAACCGCTTTCGTGTTTTACCGTCAAAATAAAAAACGCTAAATTTGGCCATCTATAATCCCTAATAATAACTCCTGCACAGCAGTCCCACAACATTTTGACACTCGAACACCCTGTCAGACAGTCTAGTGTCTGAGAATGAGCTTTTACAGTGTCTGCTCTAATGTTAATGTTGTTTTTGGTGTGTTTACATAGATAAATATGGCCAAGGTGTAAATACGCAGTGTAGTTATGATCTTATTGCCACATTAGATCATCATGATAACATAATATCTGCCTTCAGTGATTTCCTGAAGATAAATACTAAATAATAACACAACTGGAATAACTACAGCAGTCGCCATCGTCTGATCTCAAATGAAGCAAGAGATCATGATGACATATGATGACGTGTGCAGGTGCTGCAGTGCTGTCCCATTTCTAAGGCGTAAATTTTAAAGCCCTTCCCCTTCACACTCGGTTTTAAGGGTCATGGGGAAGGGGTACAAAAATAGAATTGGGATTGAGCCTAAGTTTGGCATTGCATTTTGAATTTGACCCATTCATTAATCATGCGCTCATCATATGTGAAATTAACGTGCTGTTGCAGAGAATAAAAGTGTTACTCAAACACACCTTTGTTGTCTTAGTTTCGCAGGTGCTGCCGGACAGAAGAGCGTCGCAACTGCTCTGATCTTTGGCCATGTTGATGCCGCTGGTGCAGATGCTGTCCTCCAGAACTGCTGAGCAACACTGCTCCTGAACCACCCTGAACACACACACACACACACACACTAAGCAGGAAGATCTAAGCAGAAAGCAGAAGATCTAAGTGTTCTTCAATCTTGCATAAATTCATTATTTATTCATTATTCATCAAATTGTTATTCATTAAAGCGGGCCTATTATGCAAAAATCTACCCTATTAAGGGTTTAAATTATGTGGCGTCACTGTGTGAATATAAGCAGCTTCTAATCTTCCCAGTACTGGATTGCAGCTGGAAGGGCATCCGCTGTGTAAAACATATGCTGGATGAGTTGGCGGTTCATTCCGCTGTGGCGACCCCTGATAAATAAAGAGACTAAGCCAAAAGAAAATGAATAAGGAAATATTGTTAGAAACAGACTTTTATATACAGGTATTTATACACATCATCTTGTTGTTTTTAATATAGAAACTATATTATTAAAAACATGCGTTAGTAAGAATAAATGACCTAAAAATGTGTAATATAATGGATGATGCAACAAAAATTCTTGCCATGTTATTTGTCTTGTCATCTTAGACTAAACACCTCCTAATTTCCAAGGAAAGACTTTTATTTTCAGATTGTGAAAGACCACAGAACTCTTAATTCACTTGTATGTATGAAATGAACTCTTCTTCCTGAGCATGTGAAACCACAGACGTCAAAAATGTGCTGTTTGTTTAACCACAGGAGTTTTTACGGTAAGACGATCAGTGTTTGTGTCTCTCGCTCTTACTTCACCCTCTTTCACAATCCGCACTTCCATCCTTTTAAAGCACAATTTCTACTTTTCGCCTTTCTGGATTTGTTTTTCCCCTGAAATAATCTGCAGGCTTCCTGTTATTCGTGTCACACTCTCTCTCGTCTGTGTCTGAATTTCACCTCAGTGGAATTTGCTGGATTTGGACATTTTCCAGTGTTTTTATTTTTTTTGCAGGCCCCCCAAACCACAAAGATCCAAATTATCACCACTATCAACTTTCCCAATTAACCCCTTAACGTTTTGATCATAAAAATAACGTTCAACTTAAATAACTGGTCATTTTCATTATGTTGAGATTTAAACTTGATCTTAAAAAAGACACTTGTCAGATTGTAGTCGAGGTGAAATAATGTAAAAAAAAGTTTAATAAAAGTCCAATGGCGCCATCTTGTGTCTGAATAATACACAGGTTAGTGTATACTCTATTTAGCCTTTTTCGTTTCGGTCAGCTTTACGTTTTTGACTTTTTGGTGCCATCTTGTGTCTGAATAATGCGTAGGTTAGTGTATAGTCTATCAGCTGAGTTCGTTTTTGCCACTTTTGCATTTCTGGCCGATGGCGCCACCCTTGAGTCTGAATAATGCGCAGGTTAGTGTATATTTTTGACTGTTTAGCGCCATCTTAGGTCTGAATAATGTGCAGGTTAGTGTATACTCCACTCAGCTGTTTTCGTTTCTGTTAGCTTTGTGTTATTGACTGTTTGACGCCATTTTGTGTCTGAATAATGCACAGGTTAGTGTATACTCCATTCAGCTGTTTTAGTTTCTGTCAACTTTGTGTTTTTGACTGTTTGACGCCATCTTGTGACTGAATAATGCGCAGGTTAGTGTATACTCCATTCAGCTGTTTTTGTTTCTGTCAGCTTTGTGTTATTGACTGTTTGACGCCATCTTGTGTCTGTATAATGTGCAGGTAAGTGTATACTCCATTCAGCTGGTTTCGTTTCTGTCAGTTTTGCGTTTTTGACTGTTTGACGCCATCTTGAGTCTGAAAAATGCGCAGGTTAGTATATATTTTTGACAGTTTGGTGCCATCTTGTGACTGAATAATGTGCAGGTTAGTGTATACTCCATTCAGCTGTTTTCGTTTCTGTCAGTTTTGTGATTTTGACTGTTTGGTGCCATCTTGTGTCTGAATAATGTGCAGGTTAGTGTATATTTTTGACTGTTTGGCGCCACCTTGTGTCTGAATAATGTGCAGGTTTGTGTATACTCCATCAGCTGTTTTCGTTTCTGTCAGCTTTGTGATTTTGACAGTTTTTCGCCAACTTGTGACTGAATAATGTGCAGGTTAGTGTATACTCCATTCAGCCATTTTCGTTTCTGTCAGCTTTGCATTTAAAGACAGAATAAATTATTAAGACTTAGAACAATGTGGTCTCTAATGGGTATGTTTTGTGGCAAGTATCCATGTAATAAGTGATATAAAGTACATTCAGGATGGTTGTTTTCGCAGTGCTCAGCTTCACACTGGGATGCCGATAAACCTGTCAGGCTTTATTCTGTGATAACAACCTCCTGGATGTACTTCATCTCTAACTTTATCAGCTAACAGACTGATTTATTTTCGTGTATAGCATTAATGGGACTGTTGGAGCTCTGAACAAACCTGCAAGTTGTAGATTCAGAGATGAGTGGCAGACTGCTGCACTCCTGAGCCTCCAGGCCTCGCTTTTTACCATCCTCACAGCAGTTGTCCAGCGAGATCGAATCTGTGGTGTCTGGAAATATAAAAAAGAGAGGTTATGCAAACAAATCCAAATGCCAACCATCCAGGACTTCAACACATACACTTAATACACAACTACACTTCACTGAACATGTACACATAGACATCACCTTTACACTATACAATTGCAGGTTAACTATGTTTATATATAATAATTTTAACTGTTAAAAGTAATTAGTTAATTAGTTCCAGTTATTAGTAACTATAAAAGTTATGATAATTAATAACCTTAACTTTTCCAAATTTGATGTAATGCAATAATGTGCACAAATAAACCTGAATTGAATTGAAATTTAAACCAGACCAATTCCAAACAAATTATAGACATGCAGGGGTGTGTTTCCCAAAACCATCATTAGCCAACTATTATTGAAAGTTCTGTTTTATGAATTTATAATAAACTGTAGGGATTGTTTTTGTTGAATCCGTTTGAAATTGTACATAATCATACACTCTCAGAAATAAAGGTACACAAGCTGTCACTGGGGTGGTACCTTTTCAAAAGGTACAAATTTGTACCTACAAGGTCCATATTATTACCTCAAGGGTATATATTGGTACCTAAAAAGTACAAAAGTGTTCCTCTTAAAATCTTTAGGTACTAATATATACTTCTGAGGTACCAATATGAACCCTTCAAGTACAAATGTGTACCTTTTGAAAAGGAACCACCCCAGTGACAGCTCTCGTACCTTTATTTCTGAGGGTGTAGACCTTAAAAACATCTTTCACTCTTCGAGGTTTAAACTTTGTTCTGAACTGTGTTTTCTGGTTAATTACAGATCCTGCGATGTGACTATTTCACATTCGGACATTGTAATATCGATTCTAAAATTATATATTGTGCCCCTATTCCTAATTTGCCGTTTTTATCAGTAAGAATTGTTTTTGTTCAACCATTTTTTATGTAAATTTTAAGGCATTTTTCAACACTGCAGTCACATTTTAAAACCAAACATGAGTTTTTTAGGTCCACTGTTGACTGCTCTTGACTGTTTGGTGCCATCTTGTATCTGAATAATGTAGTATAAAACTGACAGCAACGAAACTGGCTGAATGAAGTATAGACTAACCTGCACATTATTCAGACACAAGATGGCGCCAAACAGTCAATTAAAAAACTGACAGTAACGAAACTGGCTGAATGGAGTATACAATAACCTGGTAGTGTATACTCCATTCAGCCAGATTCGTTACTGTCAGTTTTGTGTTATTGATTGTTTGATGCCATCTTGTGTCTGTATAATGTGCAGGTTTGTGTATACTTCATCAGCTGTTTTAGTTTCTGTCAGTTTTATGTTTTTGACTGTTTGGCGCCATCTTGTGTCTGAATAATGCACAGGTTAGTGTATACTCCATTCAGCTGTTTTCGTTTCTGTCAGCTTTGTGTTTTTGATAGTTTGGCGCCATCTTGTGACTGAATAATGTGCAGGTTAGTGTATACTCCATTGAGCCAGTTTTGTTACTGTAAGTTAGGTTTTTTAGACTGTTTGACGCCATATTGTGTCTGAATAATGCGCAGGTTACTGTATACTTCATTCAGCCAGTTTCGTTACTGTCAGTTTTGTGTTTTTGACTGTTTGACGCCATCTTGTGTCTGTATAATGCGGAGGTTAGTGTATACTCCATTCAGCCAGTTCCGTTACTGTCAGTTTTGTGTTATTGACTGTTTGACACCATCTTGTGTCTGTATAATGCGCAGGTTAGTGTATATTTTTGACAGTTTGGTGCCAGCTTGTGACTGAATAATGTGCAGGTTAGTGTATACTCCATTCAGCTGTTTTCATTTCTGTCAGCTTTTTGTTTTTGATTGTTTGACGCCATCTTGTGTCTGTATAATATGCAGGTTAGTGTATACTCCATTCAGCCAGTATCGTTACTGTCAGTTTTGTGTTATTGACTGTTTGGCGCCATCTTGTGTCTGAATAATGCGCAGGTTAGTGTATATTTTTGACTGTTTGGCGCCATCTTGTGTCTGAATAATGCACAGATTAGTGTATACTCCATTGAGCCAGTATCGTTACTGTCAGTTTTGTGTTATTGACTTTTTGGCGCCATCTTGTGTCTGAATAATGTGCAGGTTTATGTATACTCCATCAGCTGTTTTCGTTTCTGTCAGCTTTCACCATTCAGTCAGGCTGCACGATATTGGAAAAATGTGACATTGCGATATTTTGTTTTTCTGTGATATGCTATTTCGATATGAATGCAATTTCAACAGATGGATTTATTTAGATTGATTGAGGTGATTTTGTAAGGGTGTGCATGTATAAAAATAAATAAATAAACAAATTGAAAGCAAGAATAATTATTACAAAAGAGTAGCGGGAAAAGTAGAATAAGCAATGCGTTATGGTTTTCCGCAGAGTCGAACAGTATTCAGGTACAGAAATTAAATAATGAAATGTAAAATAACACTGCATAGTCTCCGATGTATTAATGCGGTAAAATTGTAAGTTACAAATGTACTTTTTTGAGCACAAAATGCTTTAAAATCTCTTGAAATGCCTTTAAAACACATGCAAATGATAACGTTTCACTCTGTTATGGTTCTACTTTACAAACTCTGCATTCTCAACCATTGTGCTGATCAGCTATAATCCCAACTCAACATTTCAGATTTTGCGGTGTGACTATACAGTAGCAGACACACACATTGCGATGTCCACGCTGAAACCATATATTGTGCAGCCCTACTATATCTGCTGTCTCACTAGTTTTCTCAATTAAAACTCCAGTTGCAGAACCAAATCTGCTGTAACTTGCCCTGCCTGATGGATTCCTGCTTTATAATATATTGGCGATCATACTCTCCATCTCTGGCAGCGTTTAAGGCCTGTGGTTAAGATATGAGCGCTAGATCTGGCACTGCGACTAGCAAATGGTGTAAGAGCAGAAACAAGAGAACAATTTGGAAATTGTACTTGCAACCAAATGAAGAATGTTGGTTAAATCAGGAATGTTTACCACTCATAAATATTTTTTACTTTGCAGGTTTATTAGTCGGGGTGGCACGGTGGCTCAGTGGTTAGCACTGTTGCCTCACAGCAAGAAGGTCATTGGTTCGAGTCTTGGCTGGGTCAGTTGGCGTTTCTGTGTGGAGTTTGCATGTTCTCCTCGTGTTGGCGTGGGTTTCCTCCAGGTGGTCCGGTTTCCCCCACAGTCCAAACACATGCGCTATAGGGAAATTGATTAACTAAATTGGACGTAGTGTATATGTGTGAATGTGAGTGTGTATGGGTGTTTCCCAGTACTGGGTTCCAGCTGGAAGGGCATTTGATGTGTAAAACATATGCTGGAATAGTTGGCGGTTCATTCCGATGTGGTGACCCCTGATAAATAAGGGACTAAGCTGAAGGAAAATGAAGTCTCCTTTAGTCTCCTTTAAAGAGACATCATTTGTTATTTTACTTTCCCAACATTTCAAGTTGTGTTTAATTGTAAGGAAACAAATGTTTAAAAAGTCAGCACAGACTCTGGATCAGATGCTGGTTTGACCTTTGAGCCATTAGGGCTGGACAGCACATGGAAAAGCCCCTTAAAAATTTTACTGGAGCAAACCCTGCGGCTAATAATGAAGACTCAGTGGGAGAGCAAATCCTGAAGACTTGTACTTTCACATAATTGGGAAGAAGATGCACTGTTTGCAAATGCTGCTTATTTCTAATAAGCCAATCAGGGCATCACAAAATGAATATTCATGAGCTCAGATGATTTGAAATATTAATTCTATTTTAACAATTAATATTCATGAGTTCAACTGTTTTTAAATGTTTATTTATCATTAAAATTATTAATAATTTATAAATATTATTTATTAATATTATTTTGGGAATAATAATTTGTAATATTGGGGTGGCGCAGTGGCTAGCGCTGTTGCCTCACAGCAAGAAGGTTGCTGGTTCGAGCCTCGGATGGGTCAGTTGGCATTTCTGTGTGGAGTTTGCATGTTCTCCCCACGTTTGTATGGGTTTTCTTTGGGTGCTCCGGTTTCCTCCACAGTCCAAACACATGCGTTTTCGTTTCATGTTTTCGTAGCGCTTGACTTTTTCCACATTTGTTTGTTACAGCCTTATTCCAAAATGGATTAATTTCATTTATTTTCTCAACATTCTACACACAATCCCCCATAATGACAATGTGAAAAAAGAGCTTTTGAAATTGTTGTAAATTTATTACAAATAAAAAAGCTGTAAAATCACATGTACATCAGTATTCACAGCCTTTGCTCAATACTGATGCACCTTTGGCAGCAATTACAGCCTCAAGTCTTTTTGAATATGATGCCACAAGCTTTGCACACCTGTCTGGGAATTTTTGCCCATTCCTCTTTGCAGTACTTCTCAAGCTCTATCAGGTTGGATGGGAAGCATCGGTGTACAGCCATTTTCAGATCTCTCCAGAGATGTTCAATAGGATTTAGGTCTGGGCTCTGGCTGGGCCACCCCAGGACATTCACCGAGTTGTTGTGAAGCCACTTCATTGATATTTTGGTGGTGTGCTTTGGGTCATTGTCCTGCTGGAAGATGAACCGTCGCCCCAATCAAGAGCATTCTGAAGCAGGTTTTCATTCAGGATGTCTCTGTACATTGCTGCATTCATCTTTCCCTCTATCCTGACTAGTCTTCAGTTCAATTTTAGTTTCATCAGAGCAGAGAGTTTAGTTTCTTATGGTCTGAGAGTCCTTCAGATGCCTTTTGGCAAATTCCAGGCGGGGAGTGTTTTCCGTCTGGCCGCTCTACCATACAGGCCTGATTGGTGGATTGCTGCACAGATGGTTATCCTTCTGTAAGGTTCTCTTCTGTCCACAGAAGAACGCTGGAGCTCAGACCGAGTGACCATCGGGTTATTGCTCACCTCCCTGACTAAGGCCCTTCTCCCCCGATCACTCAGCTTAGATGGCCGGCCAGCTCTAGGAAGAGTCCTGGTGGTTCCAAACATCTTCCAGTTACGTATGATGGAGGCCGCTGTGCTCACTGGAACTTTCAGAGCAGCAGAAATGTTTCTGTAAGCTTCCCCAGCCTTGTGCCTCGAGACAATGCTGTCTCAGAGCTCTACAGACAATTCCTTTGTCTTCATGCTTGGTTTGTGCTTTGACATGCACTGTCAACCACAGTTTTTTACCACAGGTGAACTACAATGAAGCTGCTGAAACAGCTTAAGAATGATCAGTGGAAACAATGTACCTGAGCTCAATTTAGAGCTTCACGCCAAAGGCTGTCAATACTGATGTACATGTGATTTTACAGCTTTTTTATTTTTAATAAATTTGCAACAATTTCAAAAACTATTTTTTCACATTGTCATTATGGGGGATTGTGTGTAGAATGTTGAGGAAATAAATGAAATTAATCCATTTTGGAATAAGGCTGTAACATAAAAACATGTGGAAAAAGT
>CAIGQZ010035256.1:231257-247264 GCA_903798205.1 Danio tinwini
TGTGTGTGTGTGTGTGTGTGTGTGTGTGTGTGTGTGTGTGTGTGTGTCTATACTTACATACAGCTCTAAAAAATATGTTTTGACATTAGTGTATGGTTGTGTGTGTGTGTGCGCGCGTGTATCTATCTATCTGTTGTGTGTGTCTCCCTGTGTCTGTGTTGTATCTCGGTGTGTGTCTCTCTCTTTGTGTGTTTGTGTGTGTTTCTATCACTCCGTTTCTCTCTGTGCACGCGCCTGTGTGTCTCTGCGTGTATCTCTGTGGGTGTTTCTCTCTTTCTCTCGGTGTGTGTGTGTGTGTGTGTGTGTGTGTGTGTCTGTATTTGTTTGCATGGAAAGTTCCAGTCTCTGAGAAAGTGTTTTATGAAGCTGATGATAAATCTCTATTATTTCCATCTTTAGTACTTTTGTACTGATTGCTGGAGCAAAGCATTATGGGTAATTCTCCAGCGGTCCATGCAGGTCAGTAAACACTGCTCTATAGCGCCTTCTACTGGATTCTCTCCCCTTTACTTTAGATCAGAGCTGCCTCAACTTTTTCGTAAAAAGGGCCAAAAACCAAATATCATTATGAGCTGTGGGTCAAAGGTAAATATACCAAACTATATTACAATAAAGTTGCCATGGGTAATTTCCTAATGTTTACAAATAAATAAAAACATTACTTTAAATCGTATTAACTATCGCAGTGTAATGTATTGCATTAAAAACATAACAGGAAACAGAGGAGTTCAATGCCAAATACACTAGTCAAGCAGAATCTGTCTTGCTTTAATTTGCTCACCAAAGTCTCTGCCCTGTCCTCTAGCCATCAGGTATGTACATTTGAACTAAATTTGCTTAAATTATAATACTTAATTGAAACATTTAATTTCAGATAGCTTTTCACAATAAAGGTTACATTAGATTTGAAATCTCTAAACCTTCCCCATCATTCTTCCTCTCTGCTCAGATTGGATGGAGGAGCAAATCAAAGGTTACCATTTGCCAACTTTGGCCCGCGAGCCCTAGTTTGGGCATCTCTGCTTTAGAAAGATCTCTTCTTTTACTTTGTTTTTGAATCATTACAAGCTTTTTGTGCATTTTTAATGTCCCCTCAAAAACAAGGAAAGAGCATTACATGATCAACTTCATTAGAATGTTTGCATTACTTACTCATAAGTTTAAGACTTTTTTTTCCTTTATTTTAGTTTCTTTACATTTCACGTTTATTTAAAAAGGCTTTATATTAATGTAATAAGAAGTCCTTTAACATATTTACATATTTTGAATATTAAAAAAAAACATAACTTTAATATATTACTATTAGGGCTGGGGGATATGGCAAAAATGCAACGTTGATAATTATTTTCCATATTGAACGGTAACGATATATATTTCGATATAAGTTGTTAATGTTTCCAGATTCAGATGAGTACCCCAACAATGACACAAAAATTAGAGGGTCCATTTAATGGCATAACATATTTTCGGCTGATAACTTTTCGGAGGCAAAAAATTTGGTACTTCTCTAATATCAACACACATTCAGATTTTCATTGTTGCACATTTCTGCTGTGTGATTGGCTCTTAGATTATTATAGAGTAAAAAGTCCTGAGCTTATCATTGTTATTGACATACATTTTATCACAATTCGATATACAGTGGAAGTCAGAATTATTAGCCCCCCTTTGAATATTTTTTTCTTTTTTTAATATTTCCTAAATGATGTTTAACAGAGCAAGCAGATTTTCACAGCATGTCTGATAATATTTTTTCTTTCTGAAAAAGTCTTATTTGTTTTATTCCAGCAGTTTTTAATTTTTTAAAAACCATTTTAAGGTCAATATTATTAGCCCCTTTAAGCTATATTTTTTCAGATTGTCTACAGAACAAACCATCATTATACAATAACTTGCCTAATTACCCTAACCTGCCTATTTAACCTAATTAACCTAGTTAAGCCTTTAAATGTCGCTTTAAGCTGTATAGAAGTGTGTTAAAAAATCTAGAAAAAATATAATATATAAAATTAAAATGGCAAAGAGAAAATAAATCGAATAAATCATTATTAGAAATGAGTTATTAAAACTATTATGATTAGAAATGTGTTGAAGAAATCTTCTCTCCATTAAACAGAAATTGGGGGAAAAAACAAACGGGGGCAAATAATTCAGGGCGACTAATAATTCTGACTTCAACTGTAATATCGTTTATCGGCCCAACCCTGATTACTATGATTATTATTGTTATTATATATCTGTAATGTAAAGTGGACGCTTGACAAAGGAGTGCAGATCCAAATGCAGGATTTGTTATGGCATTAGTCAGGCAAGCAACGGTTAACACAGGGGCAAACAGATGTATACAGGCAAATCCAGATTCGTAGTCAAAATAACAGGCGATTGGTCAGAAGGCAGGCAGCAGACAGGAATAAACAGAACAACAAAGCGAGGGTCTAACACTGAAGGAAAGGCAAAAGAAAAATGCATTGTAATGTTCACTGATTCAGATAAACAAGACTCAGCAACGATGTGTGTGCGTGTGTGCACTGTATCTTTGACAATCCCCCGGCTGTGTGTTTGCTAATCTTAATAAGATCAAAAACAACAATATTATCTCCAGGCATCAATGCTTTTTATGCTGATATTCCATATATGGTCATGGGCATAACCTTTCGGGCATGCTTGAGTTATTCAGCCAATCAGAGCACATCTTGGATTTCAGAAAGGCGGAGCAACAATAGTGTACCGTACATGGAAAATAATGTGAATATAACAGTCAAAAATTTCCGTCAAGCGTGTTTACATTGAAAAACAATAGAAAAGTAGCTTGTTGGAGATGAAAAATGCATTCTGTGGGAACGACCCCTTATAACCTGCATAAAAACATTATACATTACATCAAATAATAACATTAAATAATGCCCTTAACATCACTACACTATCTAGCCCAGTCATCAGTCAACAATAATGCATCTGTTCTGGGATCTGCTGACTGTGGTTTTGCTTTTAGACAAAACTAAGCTGCATCTCTTCACACAGACAAAACATCATCATCATCATCATATGTGTGTCGTTACTTTAGTTTTTTTTTTTTACTTCATTTTGACTGGGGGCACAGTGGCGCTGGTTTGGAGTCTCGGCTGGGTCAGTTGGTGTTTCTGTGTGGAGTTTGCATGTTTTCCCCGTGTTGGCGTAGTGGGTTTCCTCCAGGTGCTCCGGTTTCCCCCACAGTCCAAACACATGCACTTTAGGAGAATTGATGAACTAAATTGGCCTTAGTGTATGAGTTTGTGTGTGAATGAGTGTGTATGGGTGTTTCCCAGCACTGGGTTGCAGCTGGAAGGGCATCCGCTGAGTAAAACATATGCTGGAATAGTTGGCGGTTCATTCCGCTGTGGTGACACCTGATAAATAAAGGGACTAAGCTGAAGGAATATGAATAAATAAATGTATTGTATTGCAATCTATTGTATGCATTTTGAGTGCTAGAAATATAATTATAAATCTAAATTGCATTATTATTATTAACACTTTCCTTAAGGTTTGATTTAACATAAAGATCACTGCACTAAAAAATTAACACCTTAATTATTACATTATATATATATATATATATATATATATATAGTGCTTTTTATGTAATGATAATATATAGTAATAATAATAATATGTGACGCATCTGCATGAATTCCATGATTGTGAAGCACTTTGCCCATACACGATAAATGCGATACAGAAATACACATTACTTCACATTTTTTGGTCAGTGAACTTGTGCTTATTTGCATGATTGACAATAAAAATGTTCATTATTAAATATTTAAGTATTCATTTAAACAAAACAACATAAATTGTATTGTGTACTTAGTGTTTTGTTTGTTCAAAAATAAATCTAATAAAATGTTTGCACAATATTAGTACTAAATACTATTTATGGTATGTTTTATCTAAATAAATATATTTTTAATTTACTTAAATATTAAATAATAAATATTTTATATTTAAATATACTTAAATATTTTATTAATTTATTTAAATTATGGCGACACAGTAGCACAGTAGGTAGTGCTGTCGCCTCACAGCAAGAAGGTCACTGGTTCGAGCCTCGGCTGGGTCAGTCGGCGTTTCTGTGTGGAGTTTGCATGTTCTCCATGCATTCGCGTGGGTTTCCTCCGGGTGATCTGGTTTCCCCCACAGTCCAAACACATGCGGTACAGGTGAATTGGGTAGGCTAAATTGTCCGTAGTGTATGAGTGTGAATGAGCGTGTGTGGAAGCTTCCCAGAGATGGGTTGCGGCTGGAAGGGCATGCACTGCGTAATATCGTGCTGGATAAGTTGGTGGTTCATTCCGCTGTGGTGACCCCGGATTAATAAAGGGACTAAGCCCAAAAGAAAATGAATGAATGAATAATTTAAATAATATATTTTTAATTAAATTTATTTAACTAAATATACAAAACAATATAATACTAAATAGATGTTTATATACTTAAAATATATTTTTAAACAGATTTATTCATTCATTTTCATTTCAGCTTAGTCTCTTTATTAATCTGGGGTCGCCACGGCAGAATGAATCGCCAACTTATCCAGCATATGTTTTATGCAGCGAATGCCCTTCCAGCTGCAACCCATCACTGGGAAACATCCATACACACTCATTCACACACATACACTACAAACAATTTAGCTTACTCCACACAGAAATGCCAACTGACCCAGCCGAGGCTCGAACTAGCAACTTGTTTGCTGTGAGGCGATCGTGCTACTCACTGAGCCACCATGACACCCTTATTTTTAAATACATTTAATGTATATACAGTGAGGGAAATAAGTATTTAATTAATCACACTGTGATTTTTCTAAATCTCCTGTTTAGAAATCATGGAGGGCTCTGGAATTTTCAGCATAATTGCAATTCAACTGTAAGAGACAGAATCTAAAAATAAAAATGCAGAAATCACATATTATAATTATAATTTATTTGTAAATTACTGTGTGAAATAAGTATTTGGTCACTTGAGTCAAGCATTTTAAACATTCAGTACAGAAGCCTTTGTTAACAATTACAGAGGTCAAAGGGTTCCTGTAGTTCTTCACCAGGTTTACACACACTGAAGGAGGGATTTTGCCCACTGATCTTCTCTAGATCTGTCAGGTTTCAGGGCTGTCACTGAGCAACATGGAGTTTCAGCTCCCTCCAAAGATTTTCTATTGGATTTAGATCTGGAGACTGGCTAGACCACTCCAAAACCTTGTTATGCTTCTTACGAAGACACTCCTTGGTTTTCCTGGCTGTGTGCTTTGGGTCATTTGTCATGTTGGAAGACCCAGCCACGACCCATCTTTAATGCTCTGACTGAGGGAAGGAGGTTTTTGCCCAATATCTCACAATAAATGGCCATGTTCATCCTCTCCTTAATACAGTGCAGTCATTCTGTCCCCTGTGCAGAAAAACACCCCAGAGCATGATGCTTCCAGCCCCATGCTTCACTGTAGGTATGGTATTATTGGGATGATACACATCATTCTTCTTCCTCCAAACATGGTAAATGGAGTTAAGACCAAAAAGTTTAACTTAGGTCTCATCTGACCACAGGACTTTCTCCCATGAATACTGTGGATCATCCAGATGGTCCCTGGCAAACTTCAGATGGGTCTTGACATGGGCTAACTTAAGCAGGGGAACCTTCCGTGCGATGCATGGTTTTAAAACATGACATCTTAGTGTATTACTGATAATAGCCTTGAAAACGGTGGTCCCAGCTCTCTTCACAGCATTGATCAGCTCCTCCCGCATAATTCTGGGCTGATTCTAGACCATTCTTGGCATCATTAATACCCCACGAGGAGAGATCTTCCGTGGGGCCCCAGTCTGAAGGACATTGACAGTCATCATTAGCCTCTTCCATTTTCTGACAAATGCTCCAACAGTTGCTCTTTCTTGGCAATTGCCCCGTAGCAGTTTCAGCTTTATGAAGGTCTACAATTTTGTCTCTTGTGTCCTTTGACAGCTCTTTGGTTTTGGCCATGTTGCTACTTAGACTTTTGACTGATTGTGGGGTGCACAGGTGTCTTTATGACAGCTAGTGACCTCAAACAAGTGCTACTAAATTACAATCATGAGCAGAGTGTAGCTGGACTATTTTAAAGCAAAATAACAGGTCTTTGAGGGTCAGAAATTTGGCTGAAAAGCAAGTGATCAAATACTTATTTCACACAGTAATTTACAAATAAATTGTTAAAATCATACAATGTGATTTCTGCATTTTTATTTTTAGATTCTGTCTCTCACAGTGGAATTGCACCTATACAGAAAACTCTAGACCCCTCCATGATTTCTAAGTAGGAGATCTTGAAAAATCACAGTGTGATCAAATACTTATTTCCCTCACTGTATATTTTTTCATTATTTAAAAAAATCACTGACAAATCAAAATATCAATCAATTACATGAGTAAATTGTGCCATAATTATTGAAATAGGCCATTGATATCAGTTTAACTGATGTATTTTTGGTGTAAAACAGTGTAATAAATGCTGGAGTCACAGATGTTTAACGAATCTTCAGTGTCTTCTTCATGTAATCTGAATGACGAAACTCAGCTCTTGTACTCGTTTGCTCATCAAATCTAAACACAGAGACGTTTCATTCCATAAAGCCAAAGCCATGGCGGTTCAGAAGAGCCGGAGATTCAGACTTAACAGTTTAATCCAGCAGACATCAACATTTACAGTCTGCAGATTCACATGTAGCCTGCAGAGACACGCCAGTCACTGTGTGCAAACGCAGATTCACCATTCATTTACTCACTCATTTAATTATCATAAGATTTTTCTTGTGCATTTATTTATTTTTTTATGTTTATTATTTAGGATTTTTGGTTAATATGTTGTTTATTAATGTTGTTTTCTGTTTTTTTTTGTTCCATGTCATTAATATGTTGTATAAGATCATTTGATCGCTACACGCTGAGATAGCATTTTTAAGTAAATTAATTTTATATTTTTGGAGCTTTGGTGCTGCCGCCTTTTTATTCATTGATTAATTTTTTTTTTGGCTTAGTCCTTTATTTATCAGGGGTTTCCCCATCGGAATGATCCGCCACCTTTTCATATATTTTTAATTTATTTATTAAAGATTATTTAACTGTGTATGTATTTTATTCGATTTATTAATTTAATTTTACTTTATGTACATGCAGTTGGGTGACGCGATGGCGCAGTAGGTAGTGCTGTCGCCTCACAGCAAGAAGGTCACTGGTTCGAGCCTAGGCTGGGTCAGTTGGTGTTTCTGTGTGGAGTTTGCATGTTCTCCCTGCGTTTTCGTGGGTTTCCACCGGCTGATCCGGTTTCCCCCACAGTCCAAAGACATGCGGTATAGGTGAATTGGGTAGGCTAAATTGATGAGTGTGAATAAGGGTGTATGGATGTTTCCCAGAGATGAGTTGCAGCTTGAAGGGCATCCGCTGCGTAAACATTTGTGCTGGATAAGTTGGCGGTTCACTCCGCTGTGGTGACCCCAGATTAATAAAGGGACTAAGCTGAAATGAAAATGCATGAATGAATGAATGAAGTTGTTTAAAAGATTAGAATTATAAAAGTAATTTATGTGTTTATGTAAACAAAAATATTTTATAGAAAATGTTAAAATATATTTTTTAATTATTCTGTTATTTAAAATAATGAATTTATATAAACATTCATGTGTACAAATTAAATATGTCTGATAGATCTACGGACAATTTAGCTTCCCAATTGACCTAAAGCGCATGTCTTTGGACAGTGAGGGAAACCGGAGCACCCAGAGGAAACCCACGTGAACACAGGGAGAACATGCAAACTCCACACAGAAACGCCAACTGACCCAGCCGAGGCTCGAACCAGCAACCTTCTTGCTGTGAGGCGATCATGCTACCCACTGTGCCACCGTGACGACCATAATAAATCATTTAAACATATTTATATTACATTATTTTATAAATGCTGAAATATAAATATCATAAAATTATTGTACTTACCTCATTATAATAAATCTTTAAGAATATTTATTTCAATGTACTATTTGAAATGTCTTGAAAGTTTATTTATTTAAAATAACATGTATGTAAATATGTATTAAAGTTGTGTATCTTAGATTTAAAGAATTATTTTAAACAACTTGTTTCACTCACTATTTTAAAAATATTTATTTACTGAAATCTTCCTTTGTGTAAACATGACAAATATATATTTGTAAAGATTTTCTGCTTATATCACATGTTTAATGTTTTCTGCAACCTTGTGGTGGAATTGCACAGTGTGTGTGTGTGTGTGTGTGTGTGTGTGTGTGTGTGTGTGTGTGTGTGTGTGTGTGTGTGTGTGTGTGTGTGTGTGTTTGTGTGTGTGTGTGTGTAATGTAAATATATGAACAACAGGTGGGGCTATACTGACACGTATGAGCTGCAAACACTGTGTTGGGCCAGAGATCTATTTTAACAAACAAAGCTTGGCATAATAGGAAAATCTATTACATTATGTTCAATTATATATGATAAGTGCTTTTTTTTCAGGTTAAATGTGATATATGTTGGTCTCAACCCTGTATAGTTGCGTTGAGACCAAATAGATGTCAAAGCGTTGAGACCAATAGATGTCACGTTTGACTGTGTGTGGTGTTTTTACCTTCACACATACTCATTCCTTTTCTTTTCGGTTTAGTCCCTTTATTAATCTGGGGTCGCCACAGCGGAATGAACCGCCAACTTATCCAGCATATGTTTTACACAGCGGATGCCCTTTGCTTTTTTACACAAATGCCTACCCAATTCACTTACACCACATGTTTTTGCATTTGTGGGGGAAACCGGAGCACCCGGAGGAAACCCACGCCAACACAAGGAGAACATGCAAGCTCCACACAGAAACGCCAACTGACCCAGCCGGGGCTCACACCAGCAACCTTCTTGCTGTGAGGCGAACTGTGCCACCATGCAGCCCATACTCAAAATAATCTTCCTCGTTAATTTATTTGACAAGGAACTTTGTCTTGTAGTGGATAACACATTTCTAACATTCAAGTACATCAAGGCACATTTTTACGCCTGTAAACTTTAAAAGTCAATTTCTTTGCCCTCCCATTAATTTAAAATAATAATTTCCAAGTGATCTTTAACAAACCAAGGAAATTTTCACAGTATTTCCTGTAAAAAAAGAATAATAATAATAAATAGTCTTTTTCTTATAGTTTATTCCTTAAATAAAAGCAGTTTTTTAATATTTAAAAATACAATTTTAAGGTCAGTATTATTAGCCTCCTTAAGAAATGTTACTGTATGTTTTTGATTGTCTACACAACAAACCAATTATACTATAACTTGACTAATTATTCTAACTTTCCTAGTTAACATAACTTAGTTAAGTCTTTAAATTACACTTTAATCTGAATACAACTCTCTTGCAAAATAACTTGTAAAATATTTTGCACTGACTGTCACCTTGGAAAAGATAAAAAAAAGTTGTTATTAGAAATTAGTTAAACTATTATGTTAAAAAACGTTATAAAAAATCATAAAAATCATCTAAAATGAATGAAGGCAAAACTAAACGAGTAGAATATTACTTACAACGTGATTGAAAACTAAATTTGATCAATGTACATCTATTCTCCAGTACTTGCCGACTGTTTGTAAATTCAGGACTGCATTTCTTTATGTAAAACTATGTACACTCAATTTCTGATTAATAATCAAAAAATCCTCTATTAAAAGGTTTAAAATCGCTATTGAAAACAGAAGTCTAATATAATCAACAGTGGACATTTTGCTAGTGTTTCACAACATGAACATGACTGAAGTTGAATCTGTTTATTACCAAATATTATTTTATTATTAACAAATAAAATGACCTGTAAACTCAAATTAGGGAGATAGTGTAGCTTATTGTACAAAGACAAAATAATAATTATAAAAATACAGAACACTCAGCAAACTAACATGGCTAAGAGCCTTTCTGTAGCTTATATTGTCTAAAACTGAATAATTATCACAGATGCTACACAAAATATCACAACATTCAACATACAGCTGTGGTACTGCAAAATGGCTGGAATATGTGCGAATATGTTCATAATATGGTTTAACAGCTGCAAACAACTCTGAAATAGTATCATCATTTAAAATTAAAGCACAGCTTTTTGCTTATAATGTCTTATTCGTCATAAATTAAAATAAAGACACACGACAGCTAAGAGGAACTCTACAAAATAAACCCTGAAACTCTGACCAATGTGACAAGAGTTTACTGTCACGTGACTTGTTTTAGCTATTCTGGTCCATTTAGGGTGCTTTCACACTAGCACTTTTGGCCCTCACCCGAGTTCGTTTGACGTACGTTATCTAGTGTGAACGCGCCTTCTGAACTCAAGTGCGCACCAGTGAACTGTCCCCGAGTCCGCCTGAAAGAGGTGGTCTGGGGTACGGTTCATGCGAACTCTGGTACGGTTCACTTCTGCTATGAATGAAATTGTACCAAATAACTGAAGTGAACCGCCAACTATACAACAAACTATCATTTTCATAACGTTCATTTGTGTGTGTGTGTGCGTGTGTGTGTGCGTGCGTGTGTGTGTGTCACTGCTTCTGCAGACATGGCGTTATGTTCTGAATGTTTATAATATTGTTGCAGCAGATGAATGTGCAGAAGTCTTTCCATTTTGGCGCTTTGCTTTCGTGACCGTCACCTAGCAACAGCCGTAAACAAAACAGCAGCTCGATGACGCAAGCGTACCGGGGTTCCGAAGAAAAAAGACTGAGGCTGCGTCCGAAACCGCATACTTCCATACTATACAGTACGCTAAAATCAGTATGCGAGCCTAGTAGTATGTCCAAATTCATAGAATTCAAAAATCAGTATGCTAGAAGTGCCCGGATGACCTACTACTTCCGGCGTGATTCTGAAGTGCGCATTCCATGCACGCTGCGCCATTGAATTGACGCAACTGACGCAGGTAAGTCACATGACCATGACAAAATGGCGGATGTAGTATGTCCGAATTCATACTTCTCACATTCATACTGTATAGAACGTACTATTCTAACGGTCGAGTATGTTTAAATTCAAAGGCAGTACCTACTGAGTAGTAGCAAAGAGCTTAGAATGACTAAGAGGCGACACTCAATAGAACGTTCTATTGCAACAGCAGCACCCAGCAACAGCCCCGGATTCCACCATTTTGGAGTAAAGGCGGTCGGCTGTCTATTTGATCTTATTGCTGTCGCGATGGCAAGCAGCTGCTTTGTTTTTTATTTAATTATTTAAAAAGCGCATTAAAGCTGAGATGCATCCTGAAAAACGACAATACAACACTTACAATCAGAATCATCAGCACTTTTATTAGTTTATTTCACAGACTTCTAATATGCTGTTGTTCTATTGGAATTTTCATTCCAAAATGGCAGCCCCGCCATCTAGTGGCTGTTTCCCAAATCGCACTAGAGTGTCGCCTCTTGGTGATTCTTTGCTCTTTGGTAGTAGGCGGTTTCGGACGCAGCCAGTGTGAACACAAACCAACTGAGAAGGTGCCAAGGGGGGACAATTGAACTTGGGCACGATCCAGGCAAATGAACGTGAAAGCGAACCACACCAAGAACAAAAATAAACGTTGTAACAATTTTAATCCCTGTTAGGGAACAAAAGCATCTATCTACACATGTGAAAGCACCCTAAATGTTAAAGGGGCTTGCCATCTTTTTATTTTTTATTCAGTTTTTTTCCCTGAACGTTTTCTTTTCTTTTTTTTCTTCCTTTTACCTCATATACAGTATATGATTTTAAAAACAGCTGTAAAGAATAATGCATACACACGGAAAAGTTTGTATCAGAATTTTAGTGCCAATGTAAAGCAAAAACGAAATATTCCTGTCACCGTTAAGTCGAGATGATGTTAAACGGGACAGACTTGATCGGTGACCTGCTGACGTGTGTAGAGAACTTTTAGGGAAACGGGCAGGAAAACATCTCATGTTCGCTCTGTTTGGATGGATGTTAAAGGTTTCGAAATCATAATGTGGAACAATGCGTTCAGACAAGAGGCTTTTTTCTGTGTTTAAAGCAGATGAGGAAGGAATGTGTGTAATGAAATGCTCAGACTGCAGTGAACGGCCTTTAATGACCTGTAAACATCCTTCACAACATGTGCTGCTGCTGGAGAACATGCCAGAGCTTTACAGATTTATTATTTCATATGTGCTCAGGGTCCATTATAATTAGGGGATAAATGTTGTCTGATTGAATTATTCATTTATTTATTAGTGCTTTATTAGTGCATCGCCATTAATTACATCTTAAAAACTATTTTTTAAATGATATATGTGTGTATACGGTGTATATTTATTATGTTGTATTAATGCACACATGCATCCATATATTTGGGAAAAAATATTTATATTTAGATATAAAATATATGTGTATATAATACAAATTATATATAAATTTAAACATCTATCCTGATTTTTTTTTTGTATAGTTCTGTTGTTACGTACGTGTTCAATATCAAATAGCAGTGCAATATGGCTGTATATCGGCACTGGTGGACAGTGTGCGTTGGCTCGAGGTTGCAGGCTGAGTGCCTTAGTGTCCCACTAGTGACGATATACAGCCACATCCCACAGCTACAAGTGTTATATTGCGTTTATACAACAGTTCGACGGCATAATCGTGTATATAAAAAAGAAAATCAAACACGGAGAGTCTCAAAAACCCTTTTGTAAGAGGAACTACTTTCTTCCCCCATTCATTCACATCTGCAGCTTAAAAACACGTCACTTTAGAGCTAGTGTTTGAATGATGCTCTAGCGCAGGGGTCGGGAACCTTTTTTCAACAAAGAGCCATTTCTGATTTTTTTTAGCAAATACCTTTTTTTAAAGAGACATTTAGATGTATATTTATCTCAAAATTAAATCTTTAAAAATGCATTTGCTACTGTATTACTACTTTAATATACAGGTTTAAACAAAACCTTAATTTATGTCCATGCACAACTCAAAAATCAACAAATATGAAGCATCACATGTTGAGCAAGTCCATGAATGAAGAAAGAACGTCCTTTTATTGTTAAAAGAATTCTTATTCATTTTGCTGTACAAAAAATACAATAAAGAGGGAATTGTAATTGTATTTTCAATAGCAAACTGATTTCTAGTGAGGGTAATAATTTTTGTTAAAATGGTAAAATATTATTGAAGAAAGACAGCTGGAAAGCCACGTATTTTTGGTCAAATAGCCACATGTGGCTCAAGAGCCATAGGTTCCCTACCATTGCTCTAGCATAATGCCTAAAGTGATGACAAAACCGCTGATTTTGCTCACATTTCAATATTATAAAGCTGAACGGCATGAAATGTCATCAGTCTACAGAGATTTCCCAGTATTTCTCTGTTGCAATCGGGAGACTACAAAAATTAATCCAGAAAAAGCCAAAGCAAAGCAAACAGTAGCAGATTACTATGGTATAAATACAGTGCTACAAAATACGAGAGAAATCGACTTAGAATGTCACTTACCTGTTTTATAATTATTTGTTCAGCTGTAGTTTGAAACGTACGCTGAAAAATTGCTGTTTGACTTATTTTGTGGTCTCTGTCGCCATCTTGTGGCAGAACGTCAACTGTTTTTGCTCTGCTCAGTATGTCAGGCTGATGGCCGCTGACTCGCTGAATATTTAAAATAGGCACTATCCTTATTAATAAACTGCACAGTTGCAATCTAATCAACTACATTCTCACCTAAAAAAAACCTCAAAAGTACATTATGTTGTCCAGCAGCTGCAATATTTGTCAAAGTGTGGTCCTCTGCTCTCTCCACTCGTGTGGGCGGAGTAATACACAAGGGTGAAGAGTCTGTATGAATGCTGATATTACTTTAATATCTCACGGCTATCAGCCAATCAGATTCGAGGGTTTCCTCCGGGTGCTCCGGTTTCCCCCACAAGTCCAACACATGCGCTATAGGGGAACTATTAATCTCTTTATTAATCAGGGGTCGCCACAGCGGAATGAACTGCCAACTTAAGGCCGATTTATACTTCAGCGACAAGCACACGTGTATGCTACGGCGCAGCTACGCGTGGACGCATAGCCCCTCGCCGTAACCGTCGGCGACGTTGATGCGCACCTTTTAAAAAATGTAGCGCGTACGCGTAGCGCAAGCTCTGTGATTGGTCGGCTTGGTACCGCTGACGAGTGTGGGCGGAGGTGAGAGCCGCGTGAGTGTGATGCAGCGAGTGTTTACAAGTGTGGAGTCCCTTGAAGGAGCTCCGGATGGAGACTGTTGTTTTGTGTTTACCTCATGATTAAAGTTGTTGCACGTCCGCCGGTTCCCGCCTCAAAATAAGCGCATTTGAGCCACCTGTACATTAAGGAAGCGTTCAGAAAAAACAAAACACCAGCGAAGAAAGTCGACACAGAGAAACATAAACACCTACTGCCAGCTAGTGTTTCAGAAGTGTATTGCAGAAAAAACAGAAACAGTGTGCAGAAGCATAAATGCACAGCTTGCATTTGACTTGATGCAGAAGTATAAACCAGGCTTTATCCAGCATATGTTTTACGCAGTGGATGTCCTTCCAGCCACAACCCAGTACTGGAAAACACCCACACACTCTTGCATTCACACACTCATACACTACGGCTAATTTAGTTCATTAATTCCCCTATAGCACATGTGTGGACTTCGGAAACCGGAGCTACCGGAGGAAACTCACACCAACACGAGGAGAACATGCAAACTCCACACAGAAACACCAACTGACCCAGCCAGATTGTACTACCCACTGTGCCACCGTGTCACCCCTGGTGGGTAATCTTTCTGTCAAAAAAACATTCTCCATGCAAAATTCTTTCCCAAAAAAAAAGACAAAGTATTTTTTCGGTGAAATATGGCTCAGGCATGTTTTGAAAAACGTTAAATTAATCTTCTTTTACCCTTGAATAGCACTGTACTGCAAATGTATCCCTTCTTTAACACGTGCACCCTTTGTAAAGCTGCTTTGGACTGATAAAGCGCTATACAAATAAACTTGAATTGAATGAATGTGCATGTTCTCTACAGGCAAACATGTTTTTTTGGCCCTGCTTTTACACAGATGATGACAAGCATCCCAGATATACTGTTCTTCACTGCACCGTACGGACATGCTGGAACTGGAGCTGAAAAACCTGATGTACTTTGTCTGACAGTTCACCTTTGGCATAGTTCAGTGTTGAAATAATGTACAGACGCTGATTAATGGGCTCTACTATTCAGAAACTCATTATTAGCGCCTCCGGTGGCCTTTCGGGGAACTGCAACATTATGTTCAAGAGAATAAACGTGGTACCATGCCTTGTGTGTAGAAGTTAAAAATAATTGTAATACTTTTTATGTGATATACAAAACAAAATCAACAGCATTCAGATACATACTACTGAGAGTGATGTTTAGATGCTGTATGTAGGCCTTTCACATAATGATGTATGTGAGAACAATGTGTAAATATAAGTGGGAACTCAGCAGTAATAGTCCTCTGAGAAAGCAAAATGAGTGTTTTTTTTTCTTGTAAATGAGCATCATTGAGCTGCTGGGAGGAAAAACACTCCTCCTGGAGCATCAGTATGCAGGAAACGACTGACGACACAAAGAAAGGAATGAATGAGCAAACCCAGTGAATTCACGGGAAAACTGCATTCCTGGACAAAAAAAAGCATCGAGTTTCAGCGATAAATTGATTTTTAATATGTATTTGGAGAACATTTGCCTATGCAGCACTATGCAGTGGTCCTGGTTGCCAGGATTTTTGCATTGTTTTGTGGTTGCTATGGTGTTCTGTGTGGTTGCCAGGGCATTGCTATGAGGTTACTAACACATTCTGGTTTGTTAAAATTATTATTATAATTATTATTATTTTAAATTGTGGTTGGTTACCATCTTATTGCTATGCAGCTGTTTTAAATTTGAGTTTTAAATGTGTTCTTGGTGGTTGCTAGGCCATTGGTGGTTGGTTGCTAA
>CAIGQZ010035256.1:247274-263252 GCA_903798205.1 Danio tinwini
CTAATGCAGTTGCTATGGCATTGCTATGTGATTAATATAATAAATGTATTCTTGGTGGTTGCTAGGCAATTGCTGATTGGTTGCTAAGGGCATTTTCCTGGGTTTTTGCAGGAAAATGTGTTAATGTATATTCTAGTGCGGTTGCTATGGCGTTGCTATGTGATCAATATAATAAATGTGTTCATTGTGGTTGCTAGGCCATTGTTGGTTGGTTGCTAAGGGCATTTTCCTGGGTTTTTGTGGGGAAATTTGTTAATGTATTATCTAATGCATTGCTATGCAGTTGCTATGGTGTTGCTATGTGATTAATATATAAAATGTGTTCTTGGTTGTTGCTAGGCCATTGCTGGTTGGTTGCTAAGGGCATTTTTGTAGGTTTTTGCGGGAAATTTTTTTTATGTATTATCTAATGCATTGCTATGCAGTTGCTATGGGATTATAAATAAATTTGACATGTTTTAGCGTTGTATGTGGCTGCTATATTTTTGTGTAATCACAGGGTGTTGCTACGAATACAGTATTTGGAATGTATATAATTTTTTTGTGGTTGCTAAGGTGTTTTATTGCTCTTTGTGGTTGCTATGGGGTTGTTAAGGGTTTTTTTTAGTCCTTTATAAAGAACTTCTTTGTTGCTGCAGAATTATTTTAGTTGGTTTCTAAGGTGTTGCTTAGTAGTTTCTAAGGTGTTTGTTTGTTCGGTAGTTACTAAGGTGTTTATAATGTACTCCTGTGTTGCTATAGAATTGTTTTAGCTGGGTTCTAAGGTGTTGCTGCATTGTTGCTAAGGTGTTTTATTGCTCTTTGTGGTTGCTCGGGTGTTGCTAAGGTCTTCTTAGTGTATTTAATTAACTCATTTTTTCTGCATTGTTGTTTTAGCTAGTTTCTAAGGTGTTGCTGTGTAGTTTTATTGCTCTTTGTGGTTACTAATGTACAGTATTGCTAAGGTCTTAATTCTGCATGTTTTTAATGAACTCCTTCATTGCTGCAGAATTGTTTTAATTGGTTTCTAAGGTGTTCCTGGTAGGTTGCCAAGGTGTTTATTGCTTATTGTGGTTACTAAGGTGTTGCTAATTTCTTCTGAGTGTTTTAATGTACTCATTTGTTCCTACAAAATAGTTTAACAGGGTTCTAAGGTGTTGCTGGGCGGTTGCTAAGGTGTTTATTGTTCATTGTGGTTGCTAGGGTATTGCTAAGTTCTTCTGGGTGTTTTTAATAAACTTATTGGTTGCTGCAGAATTGTTTTAGGTGGTTTCTAAGGTGTTGCTGGGCGGTTGCTAAGGTGTTTGTTTGCTCTTTGTTGTTACTAATGTATTGCTAAGGAATCCTGCTATAAAATGCATTCAGGCATTATTAATAGTGTGTAGTTTTTTAAATTTATTTCTATATTAATTATTGTAAATAGCTATGCTTTTGCTATCATGGGTGGTGTGGTGGCACAGTGGGTATCGCTGTCGCCTCACAGCAAGAAGGTCGCTAATTTGAGTCCCGGCTGGGTCAGTTGGCGTTTCTGTGTGGAGTCTGCATGTTCTCCCCGTGTTGGTGTGGGTTTCCTCCGGGTGCTCCAGTTTCCCCCCACAAGTTCAAAGACATGCTCTATAGCCGATTTGTAAATTGTCCATAGTGTATATGTGGAAATGGAAGTGTATGGGTGTTTCCCAGTGATGAGTTGCAGCTGAAAGGGCATTCGCTGCATAAAATATATGTTGGATAAGTTGGCGGTTCATTCCGCTGTGGCGACCCCAGATTAATAAGGGTACTACGCCGAAAAGAATATGAATGAATTTGCTATCATGTGGTTGCTAGGGTATTCTAGTTGGTTGTCAGGTGCACATAGTGTTTTTGCCTTAAAGGGCTAGTTCACTGAAAAAAGGAAGATATTTTGAAAAAGAAATTCTGAAGAAAGCTGATAAACTCTCACCATTGACTTCCATAGAAGGAAAAACGTCAGTGGTTACAGGTTTTCAGCTTTCTGCAGAATCTTCTTTTGTGTTCAACAAAAAAAAGAGACTTCTAAAGCTCTGGAACGGGTGAAGGGTGAATAAATGACGACAGAATTTTCATTTTAGCTTGAACTATCCCTTTAAGTAAAAATGCCACTAGGAGTGCTGACATCTGTATGTAAACGTAAACAGAGTCACTCTTCAAACAACAAAAAAAAAAGTTTTATGAAAAATCTGCATGCAGCTTTGACCGACTCTCAAGAGTGTCTCCCATGATCCTCTGCAGAGCTCCAATCTAAAGCTGCTGTATTCATGTCTTGAGAGGCTGGTTTGCTCAGGGTGGTCTTTTGAGACAGAGCCATAATGTCTCCTTTCTGTGGTGTCCTTCAGAGCTGCGCAGAGAGAAGAAGAGCGCTGGGCGACGGCGTTATGCAATCCGTCTTTGCCCCTCAGCAGCCTCCCGCTCTCAGTGTTTTGTGAATGGGAGCGAGAGGGAGGTGCTGAGAGGAGGAGTTGGACTTGGACCATCCAGGCTGACTGACGGCTTCCACGAAAACCAGAAAACCTCCACATTAGACGGCAAAACCTGAGACTCTACAGGACACTTGACTGCCCTGCAACATCCTAATGAAAGGTGAGCGGTGCATGTTTTATCACGCTTCTTCTGTGCTGCTGCAGGGTTGTGCACTGTAAAACCCAACAGTCAACTTTATCAAATGAAATGAGTTAACTCAAAATTGACTGAAAGTTAATTTTACTCATTTGAAAAGAGTAAATAGCTCATTACTTCAACTCAAATGGAGTAAGTTCACAGTACTCATATAGATTAGGTTTTACTCAAATGGTTTGTTGCAATCGGTTTCCTCAAACGGTTTGAGTTGCCTTAACTTATTGGGTTTTACAGTACTCAGTTGGTTTGAGTTGTCCTCATTTATTGGGTTTTACTGTGCTCAAATTGCTTCATTTACTCAAATGGATTAAGTTCACAGTACTCATTAGGATTAGTTTTTGAACTTAAATGGTTTGTTGCAATCGGTTTTCTCAAATAGTTTGAGTTATCTTAACTTATTAGGGTTTACAGTGTGTGTTTGATGTGTTTGCATGACATTTATAGGCACATGCGAGATTAAAACAGGCATTTGGATTTGGTTTGTCACTGCTACACTGCAAAAATGCTCTTGTTTCTAGTCCAAATTAAACCAAGAAGCATTTTATAGTCAGGCAAAAATATTGTCTTGTTTTAATATTTAATAATAGGCTAAAATTAAGTGAGTTTTTAATTAAAACAAGCTAAATAATCTGCCAATGGGATAAGAAATGCAATATTATATCAAAAGGATGGACAAGATTATTTCTCTTACCCCATTGGTAGATTATTTTCCTTGCTTTTTTGACAAATTAACATAATTAACCTCCATATTATTCCTTAAAACAACACAATTATTTTTGCCTGTCTAGAACATGCTTCTTGAATTAGGAATTTTTAGATATATGGACTAAAAACAAAACAAAAATCTAAGTAAGAAGAGGTTGAGACATGTTTTATGCATCTTTATTTAATAAACTTCTTACCCCTTTTTCCAGATTTAATATAAGTCTTTTGTGTCCCCAGAATGTGTCTGTAAAGTTTCAGCTCAAAACACCCATCAGATTATTGATTATAGCTTTCACTAGTTTGTGTTTTATAGCTCTCAACAGATTTTTGCTGTTTTTGAGTACTGCGCCTTTAAGGCTAGTCCTCCCCGCCCACCATTTCCACGTGCCTGTAAGCGTGCCTCAATCTCCGCCCTCGGCTGCCTCAGACAACAGACACATAAAGGAAGCAGATCTCACGTAACGTTTGTGAGGAATACTATAGTAAGACCTTTACCAATGAGTATTTGATGCATTTGTTGTGGAGCTGCAACGATGAGCCACACACAATGTTGTTACAAAGTACACACACACACACACACACACACACACACACATACAGCGCGCACTGTTTTTGCACGCAAATGTGACAGGATACAGGTTAATATCCACTGCTGTATGGATATCTGTTACGGTAATGTAGAAAATAAACCTGATTTAACGTCCACAAACCAGGATTGAAGCGTCTTCTTGTATAATTGTTCTGACATGCGACTGTGTTGATGAAGTAAAGCTGAAGTAAATCGCTGTAATTCATTACACACATGCTCTGTTTTAAAACATGTTAAACATGTAAAACTCACTCTTGATCACATTTGATGATGACTGATGATCCTAGAGAACTGAACAGATCTTTTATTCCTGATTGATTTGTGCTCATCTTGTCTTGTTGATATGATTATAAACGTAACTACGCAGACATGTTAATACGCAGCTGTCAATCAATTCGGTGGGCGGGGGGACCGCACTCCTATGTCAAGTTGCGGTCGGTCTCAAAACCGCTCCAATTGGTCCACCGTTTCTATGTTGTTAAATTGAAAAAAAAAAACACTGGGTGTGTTTATATCAGCCCAATATGATGGTCTATACACTACACCTACACATATGTCTGTCCAAACAGCTTGAAAAGTAGATTTTTCACCATAGGTGCCCTTTAAATAATAGCTATATGAATACTTTTATTGTGGTCATCTCCTCGGGTACTCTCTTTTAAAATGTGGTTGTACGCTAAATCCACACCTACGATATACATCAGAAGTCTGATGATTTTGGGCAGCTATGGACACCTCTTTGGCACTACATTAATCATAATTTCTTTATATAATTTGCTTATTTAGCCCCTAACCTGATTGTATTCATTTGTTTTCTTGTTTGTATATTTCGTATTGTTTCTTACTGTATAGCTGAGACTGTATTTGTATGTGCTGATGTGTTAAAACAACAGACGATTAATAATAAATTAATAAAATAGCTAAATGTTTGACTTAGTTTGCTTTTAATAAAAGTAATGTGGAATATATGTGTTATGTCTGGGCCACATGGTGGCTTAGTGGTTAGCACAGTTGCCTCACAGCAAGAAGGTCGTTTGAGTCCCAGATGGGTCATTTGGCATTTCTGTGTGGAGTTTGCATGTTCTCCCCATGTTGGCGTTGGTTTCCGCCGGATACTCCGGTTTCCCCCACAGTCCAAACACATGCACTATAGGGGAATTGAATAAGCTATATTGGCCATAGCGTATGTGTGTGAATGCGTGTGTATGAGTGTTTCCCAGTACTGGGTTGCGGCTGGAAGGGCATCCACTGTGTAAAACATATGCTGGAATAGTTGGCAGTTCATTCCGGTGTGGCGCCCTCTGATAAATAAAGGGACTGAGCTGAAGGAAAATGAATGAATGATTATACTGTCAGATGCATCTTCATTAATCGTCTTTAATCTTTCAGAACAACAGTAAGTCATTAAAACTCTGAAAATTGAACTGAAATGAAGGTCTGAGAATGAATTAGTTGGCACAGATGGAAAGTCTCTTGTATTTAAGCGTCTTGTTTGTCCAGATTCCAGCTTTTCTCATTGTGAGGTGCATCCTGAAGGAGGAATCTGTGTCCCGAGCATTTGGGATTTTAATTATATAACAAAAAACCCAGTTAACAGTACAGACTATTAAAATATATAATAACTCAAAATGTACTTTTCGCTTATTAATAGGGATGCAACGATTATAGATTTTGGCTGTACGATTATAATAATCACGGTTATCACGATTATTATGCAATTATTAATTTCAAAACACGACATCACATGAAAACTTCTCATATTTTAAAGTGTTATGTATTGCTGCTCAGTAACCAATTGATACAGCACATAATAATATTAACAAACAATAGTCCATTTCTCTCTTTGTGCTTAAAAATAAGTACAATTTTTGACATATAAACATAAATAATTTTTCCACTGTAAATAAGTGACAGAACAATTAATAAAAAAATAGCCTTTGTCTAATGCAAGACTCGAAATTTACTTTTTTACTTGGTAGCACTGGTGCTCCCAACTCCACAATTTTAGGAGCACCACAAAAAAATGTAGGAGCGCCCATAAAAAACGAATGAGCACCACTGCAAATTGTACATTAACCGATTTAGGGTTTTTAAAAAAAAACATCAATTAGGACTAACATTAGTTTTGACAGAATAATTATAACATTAGCAAAGATTTCTGTCAAAGAAATGCAGATTTTGAACTCTCTAGTCAACATTCATTCATTCATACATTCATTTTCTTTTCGGCTTAGTCTCTTTATTAATGTGGGGTCACCACAGCGGAATGAACCGCCAACTTATCCAGCATGTGTTTTATGCAGTGAATGCCCTTCCAGCTGCAACCAATCACTGGGAAACACCCATACACAGTCATTCACACACATACACTACGGATGTGTTTGGACTTGTGGGGGAAACCGGAGCACCCGGAGGAAACCCACGCCAGCTCGGGGAGAACATGCAAACTCCACACAGAAATGCCAACTGAGCCAGCCGGGACTCGAACCAGCGACCTTCTTGCTGTGAGGCAACAGTGCTACCCACTGCTCCACCGCACCGCCAACAAACAATCATGACAGATCAAATGTATTAGGGTTTCCACTGTTTTCAGCATTGCTAATAGTTGTTAATCAGTGTATTAGAATGATTAGAGAGAATCCAGTGCCACTGAAAACTAAAACTTCAGCTTTGAATCACGGGAATAAATTTGATCTTACAATATATTCACATGGAAAATGGAAAATTTTGGATTGTAATAACATTTCACGTTTTTTATTGTATTGATCAAATAAATTTGTAGTGTATATTTGACCAATTTAATGCAAAAAAAGCAAATCACAAATGGTCGCCCACTGAAGCTAAACAGAGCTGTGCCTGGTCAGTACCTGGATCATACCTGCCAACATTTGTCTCTGAAAATCCGGGAGACCAGGGTGGGGGGGGTGCAGTGGTTGGCGATCGGATGGTGAGCAGAGCGACCTGGAGGGGTGCCAGGGGGTGTTACGGCCCATTTACAAGGGGCGTCAGCTTCATCGCACTGCATTGTGGATCCGTCGGCGTCACTTCAGTGGCGTTGATCGCTGCAGAAGTTGGGACTTTCTCAACTTTTCAAGTGCCGATGGAAGTGCCAGCCAATCAGATCGCTGTATGCAAATACACCAGCTCAGACAGTAGCCGATTGCTGGCTAATTTCATTGGCTGACGCTGCTTTGATGATCGTGTCAGCCCCAACTTCAGACATGCCCTCTGTCAAGTGTTGACACTAAAGCCCCGTGTGAATGGGGTGTTACAGATTGTACCAATCACCTGAGGACTAGGGAAAGTGGTTGAAATTCCAGGAGTTTTCCGGGAGAAATGACAAAACGGGAGGTGGGTCTATAATACGGGAGACTCCCAGGAAAAACGGCAGGTATAACCTGGATGGGAGACCACATGGGAAAGCTAGGTTGCTGCTGGTAGTGGTGTTAGTGAGGCCAGCAGGGGGCACTCCAACCTGCAGTCTGTGTTGGTCCTAACACCCCAGTATATTGATGGGGACTCTATACTGCTCAGTGAGCGCCGTCTTTTGGATGAGATGTTAAACCAAGATCCTGAGAGTAGGGGTTTAACTCCGGCATCCTGGCCAAATTTGTCCATTGGCATCTGTCCATCATGGCCTCCTAACCATCCCCATATCATAATTGGCTTCATCATTCTGTCTCCTCTCCACCAATCAGCTGGTGTGTGGTGCGTGGTCTGGCGCAATATAGCTGTCGTCGTGTCATCCAGGTGGATGCTGCACATTGGTGGTGGATGAGGAGATCCCCCCCAAAAATGTGTGAAGCGCTTTGAGTGTCCAGAAAAGCCAATATAAAAGTAATGGATTATTCTTATTATTATTAAAAACTCTTACACCATAATGTTTTTGAGAGTTAATTTGCTTGCGAAATAAATTAATTGATTCTATATGTGCAATTAATAACTTTTTGCTGTGTGCAAAAACAGATCTGAATGCAAACGCATGAGGAATTTCAGTCCGTCATGCATCTACACGAATCTGTCACAGTATGATATATGTAGACATCTCCAGCTACGCAGTTCATTCCTCTGGGATTTTTTTCCACTAGCATGTTCATATTCCCATACGCCATCCCAATGCATGTTATTTTGCTTGCACGATTAAACAATAAGCCGCAAAGTCACCAAATAAACCCATTTGTTTCAATTAGCAGGCTGTTATTTAACAATCCTGACAGCTACACCCATGAAATAAATGTTTACAAATCAGTTCAGTGTCTGAGAATGCAAATAAAGAGCCGCCAAGCCGAAGGTCCTGAGTGACATCTGAGTGTGACTTATGGATGCTCCTGTGGCGTTTGGATTCACATCCGCTGTGCTGTGATGCGTGGGTGTGGATTATTTGATGATCATTTTGACTGTAGGTTCCAGCTGTATGTCAGCATGCTGAGAGATTTACTGAGCAGAGATTTGGGGGTGTTTGTAATGCAGCAATGCTTCACAAATAGTTTTTACTTGTCAGGCAAGTGTCCACCTGAATCTTTTCTATTCACTTCTAATCAAATCACAGTGCCACCAACTGCCTAGAGGACATTTAGTACTCATATGTAGTTATTTCATAGCTTAGATGTTTTGCTTTGTTGGTAGATCATAGTCTTTTTCTCACGAGAAGCATCAGACTTTAGCAAGTTAGTTTGTAAATGTGAGCACAATATTGATAATATTGGTACAGTTTAGCCAAATGTGAAAATATGCAGAATTATAATATGAATTAAAATATGCATATTGGAGAAAACCGACATTGCAATATTTTTTTTCTCCGATTATGTATTATAATATTGAGTATAATCTCATCAGGTGAAATGAATAGCTCTATTTGCAATGAATTTATCATTTTAGATTGATTGGGATGTTTTTTTAGGAGAGCATATCAGCATAAAATATAATAAACCAATCAAAAACATTGATACAAAATAAAAAAAGGAGGATCTTGAGCTTAGTTTCGTTGGGGTTTAGCGTGATTTTGTTTACATGCACTGAGCACACGTTGTACAAATGAAATAAGTCATTGTTTTCTGGATACACTATCAATGCATCTCAAGATGAGCTTCAGTTCAGTCCCTTTATTCATCAGGGGTCGCCACAGCGGAATGAACCGCCAACTATTCCAGTATATGTTGTACACAGCGAATGCCCTTCCAGCTGCAACCCAGTACTGGAAAACACCCATACAGTCTCATTCAAACACATACACTATGGCCAATTTAGTCAATTCACCTATACCGCATGTATTTGAAGCATCCAGAGGAAACCCAGGGAGAACATGCAAACTGACCCAGCCAGGACTCAAATCAGCAAGCTTCTTGCTGTGAGGCTACAGTGCTAACCACTGAGCCACCGTGTCGCCACATGTGTTCTATTTGTGTTTCAATTCTGATTTCAACTGGTGAAACTCATTTGGTTTTTCTGTATAGCGTTGTAATTTATGATAATATTTATGTTTAATTTCTTGCACAGATCTATTAGGAGCCACAGGTATTATTATTTTTTTGCCTATATTTGGCCTACATTTTTTTTTTATTTTAAGTATGAGATAACAACATCCTTTTTTATGTTCTACCAAAAAAAAAAAGTCACCATCTTCAGATAGCGAGAGTACATTAACAGCATAATCTCATTTTTGGGTGCACTGTTCCTTTAAAGAGGCCTATTTATAGTTCCTATATCCTTATAGTATCTTTAGGGAATCCGAGCACAATTTTTAGATCTCACTTGAAACTCTAGAGGAGTATGGCAAGCCGTTTTGACATTTAATCTATAACCCGTACTAGTATCTTTTTTCATGTTACTAGTGTTTATTTTTTAGATACTAGTATCTTTTCCATTAAGTACTAGTGCTTATTCATTAGATACTAGTGCTTTATAAAAAATATACTAGTGCTTACTCATTAGACACTGGTTCTTTTTATTAGACACTAGTACTCAAAAACAGAACTGACTTGTAAAATATGAAATGTTTCTAGTAATATTTATAAAAGATTAGACTTGTGTCTAATAAATAAATACTAGTACTAATGAAAAACATCTAGTACACTGTAAAAAATTCTGTCATCAATTAGTCCTGACAGCATATGTTTTAGGTCATTGTAGCTTACTAAACTAAGGTAATCATGTTCTAACTTAATTTTATAAGTTACGCAAGCTGTCGGCAAGTCCGTCTAACAATATATAAGTTCAATAGACTTAACTTAAAAATTTAAGGCAACCAGGATTTTTTTAAGTATATTTAATAGTTGCTAATATCTAATGAATTGGTATATATTTAATAAGTACTAGTATCTAATGTGTAAGTACTACTTTGCTGAAAATCCAGCTTAAACCAGCCTAAGGATGGTTGGCTGGTTTTAGCTGGTCGACCAGCCTGGTTTTAGAGGGGTTTTGGCCATTTTCCAGCCATTTCCATCCTGGACTAAGCTGGTCAGGCTGGAAAATGAGCAGCTTAAACCAGCTAAAACCAGCTAGACCAGCCTAGCCAGTCTGGGAGCCCAGCCAAAACCGGCTATGTCCAGCTTAAATCAGGCTTGTTAAGTTGGTTTTAGCTGGTTTTAGCTGGTCATTTTCCAGCCTGACTAGCTAAGATCAGGCTGGAAATGGCTGGAAACCAGCCTGGAAATGGTCAGTCAAGCTGGAAAATGACCAGCCAACGATCCTAGACTGGTTTAAGCTGGATTTTTCAGCAGGGTAGCATCTAATGTATAAGTACTAGTATCTAATACAGGGATGGGCAAACTTGATCCTGGAGGGCCGGTGTCCCTGCAGAGTTTTGCTCCAACACTAATCAAACACACCTGAACACACTAATCAGTGTCTTCAAGATCACTAGAAAGCTACAGGCAGGTGTATTTGATTAGGGCTGGAGCAAAACTATGCAGAGAAACCGGCCCACCAGGATCAACTTTCCCCATCCCTGATCTAATACATAAGTACTAATATCTATTAACTAGGTACTAGTACCTAATGATTAACTACTAGAACATAAAAATAGTCCCAGCTGGACTACATAGTCAAAACTGAATAGTTGATATCTCAATGACAGATCCCATAGAAATCAATGGAGAAATGTTTAATTTGTTACTATAGTAAGAACAGAATAGTCACTAGTCACTATTAAAAAAAGTTCTAGTATCTAATACATAAGAACTATTATCTATTTAATAACTACTTAATGGATAAATACTACATAATGAATAGATACTTGTATCTAATGAATAAATACTAGTATCTAATAAAAAGAACTAGTGTCTAATAAGTAACCACTAGTATATTTTAAAAGCATTAGTATCTAAATAATAGGCACTAGTATCTAATGAATAAGCACTAGTACTTAATGGAAAAGATACTAGTATCTAAAAAATAAGCACTAGGGACATGGAAATAGATACTAGTACGGGTTATAGATTAAATGTCAAAACGGCTTGCCATAAGAGGAGATATGTGAGATTGACAGCTGAGACAGTACAGAGATCTACAGTAAGTGCATTTCTTCTTCTCTTTGTTAGTTTTGTGTAATACGAGCACAGTTTACACCTGGTGTTTGCATGTGTTCTGATGCGTCTCTTCTGACCACATGTTTTCAGATTTGGCCCAGACCCTTCCCTCGTATTCTGGTTTCTACAACATTGCATAAAAACAATTGGATGGCAAATATTTCAACTGAAGTCTGTTGCTTGTTGTGCGATGTATTTAAGTGTGGACACTTAGTTTTGCTTCTCTTCCCATATGGATTGTGTGTTTGGGCAGTAGTTGAAGAGTCGCCTGGGTTTTATGGCCACATTTACACTATGAAAGCAATCCAGAGTAATAATGGCATTGTAATAAAAACCTTTAAATATCATCTAAAGCATAAACCATAAAGATGTCGAGAAACCAATAGTTGGAATCACTTTTTTTTCAGCTAATAAACAATACAACAGTGATGGCTAGTCAGAATCTATTGAAATATAAAGGGTTAACATAAAGCTTGTAGAGAAGTTCTGATGGATGTTAAGCCCTAATTTTAATGATTGTGTAATGATAATGACGATCTTGAAAGCAATTGGTTATACCATGGAAAGGAATGATCGAAATGTACATGGAAGTTATGCTAGCCTGGCTAGCAAACTGAAGTATAATAATAAAAGTACCTTAGGTATCCAGTATAGTTCAATTCAATTCAATTCATCTTTATTTGTATAGCGCTTATACAATGTAGATTGTGTCAAAGCAGCTTCACATGGAAGTTTATAGTGAACTGAAACAGTGTCAGTTCAGTTTTCAGTGTTTAAGTTCAGTTTAGTTTAGCTCAGTTCAGTGTGGTTTAATAATCACTACTGAGAGTCCAAACACTGAAGAGCAAATCCATATAGTTGCGACATCTTTGTGATTCCTCATTTGAAAATACTTGTGTTGTTTATATTCTGGGCGTCACGGTGGCACAGTGGGTAGCACAATCGCTTCACAGCAAGAAGATCGCTGGTTTGAGCCTCGGCTGGGTCAGTTGGCATTTCTGTGTGGAGTTTGCATGTTCTCCCTGTGTTTGCGTGGGTTTCCTCTGGGTACTCCTGTTTCCCCCACAGTCCAAACACATGTGGTATAAGCAATCCAGGCTCATTCTGAAAACGTAGTCCTGTAGACGTTTCGGGAGACCACGGAATATGTCCCGGGAGGTACGTATTTTTGCAGTTTTTGTTTTCGCAAATCCGCGAGAGGCCGCTGTGTGTGTGCTTTTTCGTATCTCAAATGCCTCTCGCGAGTGCCATTTGCGGCCACGCTGTTCTCGTGTGAACCCACCAGAGGCCGTCTGTCTGTCTCACTGAATGATTGATTGGGCGACCGGCCAATCGACTGACCCACCCTCCTTTTTCCCTAAACCCAACCATTTTTACAGATTGACCCGCCTACCCACTTACTTCCCTAAACCCAACCAACGGTTTACAAAAGACGTCCAGAAAAAGAAAAGCCCTCGTCTGATTTTCACCACGTTTTCAGATTTTATCACGTTCTAACCCTGTTATTTAATTGTTCATTTTATTTTTTGGATTCTGTTTTTGTCTTACCTGATGTCTGGAACCGCTCTTACCCGGACTCGAACCCGGTCATCGTCGTCGTGGTCAACTCCTCTCTGCGTCTCAAGTCTGCCGACGTACACGACGAGCTAACGGGACAAACTGGTTGCAGTGGGAAAGGCCTCCACACTGAGGTAAGCAGTCAACCGGTAAGCGGCAAAAGGAAAATCGTCATACCGTCAGGTAGCGTTCGCTTAAAAAATGAAACGTAGCCATACGTACTTCCGGCTACATAATTTGCGGTCTCCAGAAACGTCCACGGGACTACGTTTTCAGAATGAGCCTGGGTTGTGTAAACACCTTTATCAAATTATTGTCTTACTCAGATTAAGGCAAATAATTCCATTACTGATGTCCATGTAAATGTAGTCACTCTCTCTTACTATCCTTCAGCTTAGTCTCTGATTTATCAGGGGTCACCACAGCGGAATGAACCACCAGTTACACTGGCAAATGTTTTATTTGGCAGATGCCCATCCAGCCACACACTTCTGATCAGATTGACAAAAAAATGTATAACAATTTAAATTTTTTTAGAGATAATATTGAGATCTGAAATGTCATGGGTCTTTCCTACGAGCACACAGAAGCTCAGCTCAATATATGCCTGGCTCATGATCTCATCTCTGGCCTTGTGAAAAAAACAACAGTAAACTGTGATCAAACCACTTCGCTCTGAGGTCACTTTCCAAACAAACGGCCTCCAGTGCCGAAGTCTGTTCTACCTCAGGCCGCCAGTCCTTCATTCCTCCAGGTGTTTTGTTAATGCAAGAGTCTATTTTTACCAGCCCGCCAATGCTTTTCACTGACAACTGTGACGCTCTTGTTTCTGCAATGAGAGAAAGAGCACATTCTCAAGGCTCTCTGCTCTGCGGGAAGCCCAGCAAGCTTGTTTGAAGCCTTAAGTATGTGGAACAGACGTCTAAAAAACATTGAGAGACAGAAACAAGGGGACCTCTAAACCCTGGACCCCCTGTTCCTAGAAATGGGTTTTGATGCAGTACTTGGATTTTACATTGGACAGGGAAGATTTGAAAAGATTAGCAAGCTTTTTTTTTTTTTACACGATTAGGTTTGGGGTCTCTGTGGGTCTTTGCATGTGAATGAATAACATATTCCCTGTCTTAAGGAGTAATTCATTAAATCAATAATTCAAGCAACTTAATTAAAATTGCTGATTCAATTAGAAATGAAGCCGTTCAATCAGCCGTCATTAATCATTCATTCAAATGATTCGTTCAAATGACTGATTCATTTAAAAATGAAGCAGTTCACTCATAACTCATCGATCATTCATTCAATCAATTCATTTAAAATTACTGATTGAATTAGAAATTAAGCAGTTCACTCAGCACTTCTTATTTATTAATTCAAGCAATTCATTCAAAATGACTGATTCGATTAGAAGTGAAGCAGTTCACTCAAGACTCTTAATCATTCATTCAATTGATTCATTTAAATGACAGATTAATTTAGAAATGAAGCAGTTCACTCAAGACTCTTAATCATTCATTCAAGCAATTCATTCAAAATGACTGATTCGATTAGAAGTGAAGCAGTTCACTCAGGACTCTTAATCATTAATTCAAGTGATTCATTCAAATGACTGATTCATTCAGAAATTAAGCAGTTCACTCAGCACTCATTATTCATTCATTCAAGCGATTCATTCAAAATGACTGATTAATTTAGAAACGAAACAGCTGACTGTTTTTCATGGATAGTTCATTGAATCACTGACTCAAATGATTCATTCAAAAACAGATTCCTCTGATAAGAACATTTGGAAAGCTAATATAATGCATTCCCACCGAATAAACTTGTCAATTTCAGTATTAATAATCACTGACTCAAATGACTCATTTAAAAACAGATTGAAACATTTGGATGGGAAATGTGTTGTAACATAAACGTCACCTCTGATCAAGTTAATTCATGCCTTCTGAATAAAAGTGTAAATTTCATGCAACAAAAACATGAATCAGTGTATCCCTGAAGGGTTTGATAGTGACGGTGCTGCTGAACGCTCAGATGAGTCTGACCCGTTAATTCAGGCTGACAGATCTGAACTCAGTGAGTGAGTCTTCTGTTCCAAACACAGAGAGACTCTTTTTACTCATGCTGTGTGCATTGGCCGGTCGTATCCCACAATGCTCATGTGATTTGCCACTATCATGACATGCGTGAGGTCCTGTGAGGATGCAGATGTGATGCGGTCACTAATAATGCTCTGGAACGGGGACAGTTCACTCAAAAAAACTGTTCTGTCATCATTTACGAACAAGTCGATTCATGCGAGTATTTTAACAGGAATAGCAGTAACAGTTTCAGTACACAATTATCTGTAGTTCCCTTTATTCATCAGGGGTCGCCACAGCGGAATGAACCGCCAACTTATACAGTATATGTTTTACACAGCATATGTCTTTTTCAGCTGCAACCCAGAACTGGGAAACATCCAGACACACTTATTCACACACACACACTCATACACTACGGCCAATTTAGTTAATCAGCTCCCCTATAGCGCATGTGTTTGGACTGTGCTGGAGGAAACCCACGCCAACACGAGGAGAACATACAAACTCCACAGAGAAATGCCAACTGGCCCAGTCGGGACTCGAGCCAGTGACCTTCTTGCATTGGTGCAACAGTGCTAACCACTGAGCCACAGTGCCGCCCTATAGCAGTTTTTGACATGTAACTTAACTTACTATGTAATGTTTTGATATCTTGTTACTACAGTATGTGGTTGCTAAGGTGTGGGATGTTGCTATGACAGTGTTAAGGTGTTGCTATGTGGTTGTTAGGGAGTCCTGAGTGTTTTATATGTTACTATGCAGGTGTTGTTGTCTTTTTTGCATGTTGTCTTTTTTGCATGTTGCTATGGCACACACTACAGTATGTGGTTGCTAAGGTGTGGGATATTGCTATGACAGTGTTAAGGTGTTGCTACGTGGTTGCTAGGGAGTCCTGAGTGTTTTAGATGTT
>CAIGQZ010035256.1:302835-331470 GCA_903798205.1 Danio tinwini
CAGTGGACATGAAGTGTGTATGAGGGTCCTCATATCCATCATGAGCTCTTCAGACTGATTCATGATTATAAACATGGTCCACATGCTATTAACAATACAGTAGGGTGACATTCAGAGGTTGACCTTTGACCTTAGGCTGTTTACGTTTCATCACATCCTCAAATGTTTCATCTGAGCAGCAGGAAGCTCATTTGACCTCTTGACCCATGTCTCATTGCTTAGCAACAGCAGGTAACAGTGACCTGTAGAAAATGAAATCTACCCAGAGATGATGAGCAGTAGATCAGTATGCTTTTCTCAGTGTGTGCGGAAGAAGAACTGATGGGATTTGGTGTTCAGTGTTTATTTAGATCAGGGGTGCCCAAACTTTGTTTGGAGCGGCAAAAACAAATATCAATAGCCGCGTTTTCACTATCGTGCCTAAAGCGAGTGAGCGTGCCAGAGCCAGACGTGTTTCCACTGTCACCTCCGGGGCCTGATCATGTCAAAGCAGGGCTTCCTCGGGGTCAGCTGCCAGCCTTTTTTTCGACCCGCCGAATACCTTGGGCCAAAGAGGGCTAGCTGGGGCTTCAGGGCGGAGTAAAAAGAGAGGCGGAGTTAGCCCGAGTCTCGCCGCTACTACACTAGCTTTCCAGTCGCACACGAGTACATGCGCCAAACAAATAAATAAATAAATAAGGGAAAGAAACACATAACTGGTCAGTTTATAATAGGCTATTCCATAAAACACCTTACAGGCTAGGGATCTTTTTGCTTATGATCGCTCTTATGTTTCCCTTTTAAATGTAAGGCTGTTGCATAAACTAATAGTTTTAATTTAATAAGTGATATTTCTTTGCTGCGTCTTCCTTGATGTTTCTATAATGCATAATAATATTTCACCATATTAAAGACACAGCAGCCAGTAAGAGTTGTCGAGAGTTTTTGTTAAGTTTAAAAGGTGTGTTTGCGCTTGAAACATGCGCGTTTAAATGCATGTGCGTGTGAGAGACCGGGTGAAAAAGCGCTCGCTTTACAGCTCTTGATGCCGCGAGCGGCTGGGTTTCTTTCTTTAATTATGTTTTATTATTGCAGCATATTTATTTTTATTTATATACAGTTGAAGTCAGAATTATTAGCCCCTCTTTTGAATTATTATTGTTTTTTTTTAATATTTGCCAAATGATGTTTATCAGAGCAAGGAAATTTTCTCAGTGTGTCTGATAATATTTTTTTCTTCTGAAGAAAGTCTTATTTGTTTTAGTTTTGCTAGAATAAAAGCAGTTTTTAATTAATTTAACCATTTTAAGGTCAATATTATTAGCCCCTTTAAGCAATATTTTTTCTGATATTCTACAGACCATCGTTATACAATAACTTGCCTAATTACCCTAACCTGCCTAGTTAACCTAACTAAGCCTTTAAGGCCCAATCCCAATTCTATTTTTGTACCCCTTTCCCTTCCCCTTGGCTCTTAAAACCGAGTGTGAAGGGGAAGGGCTTCAAAATTTACCACTAAGAAATGGGACAGCACCTGCACACGTCTTCATATGTCATCGCGATCTCTTGCTTCATTTGAGATCAGACGATGGCGACTGCTGTAGTTATTCCAGTTGTGTTATTATTTGGTGTTTATCTTCAGGAAATCACTGAAGGCAGATATTATGTTATTATAACAATCTAATGTGGCAATAAGATCATAACTATACTGTGTATATACACAGTGGCCATATGCATCAATGTAAACACACCAAAAACAACACTAACATTATAGCAGACACTGTAAAACACTCATTCTCAGACACTAGACTGTCTGACAGGGTGTTCGAGTATCATCAAGTGTGAGAATGTTGTGGGACTGCTGTACAGGAGTTATTATTAGGCATTATAGATTGCAGATTTTAGTGTTTTTTTTAGCGTTTTTTTAAAAGCATGACGGTAAAATACGAGCGCGGTAATGAATATATTAAAACATGTGCTTGTTTGTTGTAAAAAGTCATAATATTGACAAAAAAATACTAATTTGTGGATCTTCTTACGGATGCAGTGAAACTGCCGTTGTGGCTGGTGTATTCTGGGAAATTTTCTTACCCCCTGGTTTCGAATGTGGTCCTGAAAAATCTTTGTTCGAAGGGGTATCTAGCCATTCCCCTTAGCCCTACACCTTCAAGCTAAAGAGAATTGGGACACCCCTACCCCTACAAGAACGTGCAAAACAAGGGGAAGGCCTAAATGTCAGCTGAATACTAGTATCTGAAAGAATATCTAGTCAAATATTATTTACTGTCATCATGGCAAAGATAAAATAAATCAGTGATTAGAGATGAGTTATTAAAACTATTATGATTAGAAATGTGCTGAAAAAATCTGCTCTCCATTAAATAGAAAATGGGGGAAAAATAAACGGGGGGCTAATAATTCAGACTTCATCTGTATATTTTTTATTTTATTTTAACCCTACATTTTTATTTAAGCATATGTACATTTAATTAACTTAAACATTAAAGTGTCTGTTTGGAGTGCTTTAATAAAGGACGTTTGTGAAAATAAAATGTCTGATATAATGTGCGTAATGTTGTGAATATGCCTGACTAGAATGGAGCATTTGTTAGAATTGATGTCTGTGTGTATAACAGTGCGTCATCTTACTTTATTGCCCTTAAAGAGTCTGACGTGAGTTTGTCTGTCTGTAGGCTGCAGAGTCCGGCATCGTGAAGATCAAAACCATCGCTGCCAGGAACACCGACATCCTGGCAGGTGAGATCCGCTGCTGCTGTTGTGTGGATGATGGATGTGTGTTTTCAGGGATGATGGATGTGATGTTGTGTTGTTTTTGTTGGCGCAGCGCTGAAGGAGAACAGTTCTGAAGTGGTGCAGCCGTTCCTCATGGGCTGCGGGACCAAAGAGCCCAAAATCACACAGCTGTGCCTCGCAGCCATACAGAGACTCATGTCACACGAGGTGGTGTCTGAGGTCAGAAAACACACACACATAAATGTGCAAATATTCACACACTGATACACATACAGTGAGGGAAATAAGTATTTGATCACACTGTGATTTTTCAAGATCTCCTACTTAGAAATCATGGAGCGGTCTGGAATTTTCAGCATAATTGCAATTCAACTGTGAGAAACAGAACCTAAGAAAAAAATCTGGAAATCACATTAAATCATTTTTTAACAATTTATTTGTAAATTACTGTGTGAAATAAGTATTTGATCACTTCAGTCGAGTATTTTAAATATTCAGTACAGAAGCCTTTGTTAACAATTACAGAGGTCAAAGGGTTCCTGTAGTTCTTCACCAGGTTTACACACACTGAAGGAGGGATTTTGCCCACTGATCTTCTCTAGATCTGTCAGGTTTCAGGGCTGTCACTGAGCAACATGGAGTTTTAGCTCCCTCCAAAGATTTTCTATTGCATTTAGATCTGGAGACTGGCTAGACCGCTCCAAAACCTTGAAATGCTTCTTACGAAGACACTCCTTGGTTTTCCTGGCTGTGTGCTTTGGGTCATTTGTCATGTTGGAAGACCCAGCCACGACCCATCTTTAATGCTCTGACTGAGGGAAGGAGGTTTTTGCCCAATATCTCACAATAAATGGCCATGTTCATCCTCTCCTTAATTCAATGCAGTCATTCTGTCCCCTGTGCAGATAAACACCCCAGAGCATGATGCTTCCAGCCCCATGCTTCACTGTAGGTATGGTATTATTGGGATGATACACATCATTCTTCTTCCTCCAAACATGGTAAATGGAGTTAAGACCAAAAAGTTTAACTTGGGTCTCATCTGACCACAGAACTTTCTCCCATGAATACTGTGGATCATCCAGATGGTCCCTGGCAAACTTCAGATGGGTCTTGACATGGGCTAACTTAAGCAGGGGAACCTTCCGTGCGATGCATGGTTTTAAAACATGACATCTTAGTGTATTACTGATAATAGCCTTGAAAACGGCTGTCCCAGCTCTCTTCACGGCATTGATCAGCTCCTCTCGCATAATTCTGGACTGATTCTAGACCATTCTTGGCATCATTAATACATTACGAGGAGAGATCTTTCGTGGGGCCGCAGTCTGAAGGACATTGACAGTCATCATTAGCCTCTTCCATTTTCTGACAATTGCTCCAACAGTTGCTCTTTCTTGGCAATTGCCCCGTAGCAGTTTCAGCTTTATGAAGGTCTACAATTTTGTCTCTTGTGTCTTTTGACAGCTCTTTGGTTTTGGCCATGTTGCTACTTAGACATTTGACTGATTGTGGGGTGCGCAGGTGTCTTTATGACAGCTAGTGACCTCAAACAAGTGCTACTAAATTACAATCATGAGCAGAGTGTAGCTGGACTATTTTAAAGCAAAATAACAGGTCTTTGAGGGTCAGAAATTTGGCTGAAAAGCAAGTGATCAAATACTTATTTCACACAGTAATTTACAAATAAATTGTTAAAATCATACAATGTGATTTCTGCATTTTTATTTTTAGATTCTGTCTCTCACAGTGGAATTGCACCTATACAGAAAACTCTAGACCCCTCCATGATTTCTAAGTAGGAGATCTTGAAAAATCACAGTGTGATCAAACACTTATTTCCCTCACTGTATATACATTCATACATACATACATGCACACAGACAGACAGACATGCATACACATACATATACACTCACATGCATATATTATATACACGCACATACACACTTGCATATGTATACACACACCACAAACTAGCATATATTCACACACATGAACACAGACACACACACAAAACGCACATGTATACACTGCAAAAAATGCTTTTCTTAGATTTTTTTTGTCTTGATTCTAGTCCAAATATCTAAAACATATTGTCTTGTTTTCAGAAATAATATGCCAATATTAAGTCAGTTTTTCCTTAAAACAAGCTAAATAATCTGCCAATGGGGTGAGCAAAATAGTATTGTTTTTCCCTTTGACATAAGATTATTTTGCTTACCCCATTGGCAGATTATTTAGCTTGTTTTAAGGAAAAACTCACTTAATATTGGCATATTATTTCTATATTAGCTCTGCGCAAAAGAAACTTCTCACACTGCTGGGACATTTTTGCAACTGTATGCAGCAGTGACAAAGAGGAGACAAAACAAGACGATTGCGAATTAATAAGGGCAATCGCCATCAGCTGGACAGAAGTGGGAATTACAGTACTCTACAAATTACAATAGATCGCCCTCGGCATAATGCGTCAAAATGACGGATCACCTTCAGATTTTTCCGTCACTGCTGAAAAAAATCTGTCAATGATTTATATAAACATATATATAATATATAACAATATATAAACATTTATTAGTAGACACACAAGTACTAATATGCCTTGTTTCCACTGACTGGTACAGTACAGTACGGGTCGGTACGGGTCACCTTTATCAGGCTTGCGTTTCCACTACAAAGGGTACCCTTTTGGTGGGAGTGGTGTACGACAGAGAGTTTCAGTCGACGTCATTCTCGCTCAAATAAATGTCTACAGTGAAGCCGTACAGGTCGTTAACATATCATATGAGAAGCACTTCTCACAAAACAGATGCTTTAAACATATTAATACTTGTGTATAAATGTTCATTACTAACTTTTCTATGTACATGACTTGATTATAACTGCAGATCAATGACAGTGTGAAATAGCCTACTGTAACGTCTGTATTTATATAAAATAAATAAATAAATGCAACATATATGAACACATACAGACCCTACAGTCTCCGATATGTTACCACATGCAGATAAACTACACACAGCAGACATTTAGTCCTTATTTGAGTTCAAAAACAACACGCAACATATACAGTAGCCCACAGTCAGAGCAGACCTCTCATCTGTGTGTGTAATCTTCACCAGCACATGTAGCCTCTGTTAGAGAGTAACTCTGTCATTCCCAGTTTATAATAGTCTTAAAGGTGATGATAAACATGGCAGTTTGTTCATGATTCAGGTTGCTGAAACTATTTGCTCCTGTGTTTTTTGTGCTTCACTCTCGCGTTTGTCCTTTTCTTTTCTGAAAGAATCAGATGTCGAAGACACTTTAATAAACACACACACGTTATTATCATCAGCTCAAGAAGTTTGTTCTATCAAATATAGACGCGATCGAGAGCTCCCTGGAGAAAGAGAAAACCGCTCGCACTTTTAGACGGCCTCGTAAAGCAACAACAGGACACGGCAGATTTAGTTCTTCTTGGCTTTGTGGCTGTTCATTAAGACAACGACAAGGGTTGTTTGAGCTCGAGTCATCCATGAATCGTTATTATATGCATATAGTTTTCCATGTAATGTCTCGGCTGTGTATTAAAACATGGCGATTACTTTGTTTTCATTCTGGCTAGCTCCATGAGATCGTGATGTATCTCTGTAACCAATCAGCGTTCAGCTGCGCGTGTAGCTCCACCTTTTGGCACCCTTTCTTGTCTTTGGTACCCTTTCGAAAGGGTGCCGAAAAAGTGGTACGGTACGGATCGGTTCGGTACGCTTTTGACAGTGGAAACGGCCATAAAAGCGTACCGAACCGATCCGTACCGTACCTCTCAGTGGAAACGGGCCATATGATCACATATTTTGAAAAAAGGACGACTCTCTCCTTTAACTGATTTATATAAAGAAATCTGTGCAAACAAGTTTAATTGTGATCAATATAGTTTGGTTTCATATTTATGTAGAAGACCACTATAAATGTATCATATTATTGATTTGTATTATCATGAACTGTAGGTAATTATTTATTTAAATTATTTTCACATTTGATATTGTATAAATGTAAACGTATACAATACTGTAAAGTTTATTTTTTATTATTATAATTATTTATTTATTGTTATTATTATTATTATTCATTATTATTATTATTATTAATTATTTATTTATTGTTATTATTATTATTATTCATTATTATTATTATTATTTATTCTTATTATTCATTTTAATTTTTTATATTATTATTTATTTATTTGCTATTATTATTTTTTATTTATTATCTTTATTATTATTTATTTATTAATATTATTTTCCATTTTGTTGTATTTTTATCCATTCCTGTTGTAATTGTATTTTAATAAAAAAAAAAATTGTAAATTCATTTTCGCTGGCAAAGTTCAAAAAAGGGGAAACAATGTACAACCTTGATTGTACAAACATGTTTTGTTAAAGCTTAAGAAAATAATCACAAATAAATGTAAAAAAAAAAACAACATATATATGTATTCACAAATTCATAAAACCTACACATATCAACCTAAATAATACCAGAACAATATTAATGTTACTCCTGAAAAGTTAAAGCAGAATAAATGAACCCATGAGCCCATACACTCCGATGACAAGTCTTTTATTCTACAGTGGTTTGTTAATAGTTGACCAAACGCAGTTCAGCCCCTGAAATGTGTGTTCCCTTGCTAAGATTTAGTATTTTATTTTGTTATAGAAATGATATATATCGACTGAGTCAAAAGGGGAAGTTTTCTTCTTAAATTAGCAGTTGTTAATATTGTGTCTCAGAATGTGTGTGTGTGTGTGAGTTTGAGGTGTCAGTGTGGGTTTATGTGTTGATTTTAAGGCGGCAGCAGGAAACATCATCAACATGCTGTGGCAGCTGATGGAGAACGGTCTGGAGGAGCTCAAACTGCTGCAGACGGTGCTCGTGCTGCTCACCACCAACACCATCGTGCATGATGAAGTGCTGTCCAAGGTAACCATAAATAATGATCACGTTTAAAATAAAACATTGTTTTATTAATGTTATTATTTGTTTTTGAATAAATTATTATATGAAATTAATTAAAATAATAAATATGTTGCTGTTTTTTGTGCAGTATTTTTTAAAATGAGTTTAGAAATTTGTATTAACCATAAACAACGAGAAGGATCATAGGCAGAGACGGACTGGGACAAAAATTTAGCCCTGGCACTGTAGCCACACCAGCCCACATTACCACACTGACACAGCCCCACCCACGGACACGCACATTCACTACTTATATTAGTGTACAGATGGTGAAATAATATAAACAGTACCATATGTAATAGATATTTAAACATTTAATGTATGTGACTGGACCAAAAAAAAACCTTTTTAACACATTTTTACATACAGTTAAACTAAAATCACTACAAATTCCTACAGTACTATGGCTATAGCTATAGCTTATTTTGCATGTTAGACTATATTGCTATACAGTAGCAAACAGCAGTCTGTGTACCCTAAATGCCATGTTATCTGTTGATAATGACATTTTAATATGTATTGGAGTTCTACACTAAGCTCACTGTTAAGCACAGTGTAGGTTACTGTCAAAAACTGCCAGAAGTAGAGTGAATGGTGTCAAAATTACTTGGTATATTTTAGTATAATGACATATATATAGTATATTTTCAGTATATTTCTTACCTCCTCTACCGCGCTACTGTCCTCCGATGCAGCAGGCCAATTTAAACCTTTCGAGAATATTTCAGGTAATTTTATGCATTTGGCAGCGTCTGATTTTAGAGCCCTTTTTTTGGAGTTTTTCGGCACCGCCTTCCTTTTTTTAATGGTCCATCTCTGACAATTAGCTTGTGTTGCATTTACTGTTTGTTTGACATTCTTGCCAGATTTTTACGTCCGCGTAACCTCTGATTGGGTCGGCCTCTCTCGAAACCAGCCGGCCGTCACTGATTGGGTCAAATGTTTAAGATTTAATATTAATATTATTATTATTATCATCATCATCATAATATTCACATCTTGCAAGAGATAAAAGCTGCCTGCATGTAAAAACAATACATATTAGGAAATAAAAAATAAATAAATAAAAACTGCCCACATTTAGAAAATGGTCCGGCCCTTCTTGCACTTGCCAGAATCTGCCCCTGATCATAGGAAAATTGTGGAAATTCAACATCTGTGGAAATCCTGATTTGCATATCAAACTTCCAGATGTACAACAACAAAATAAAAGCCTTAAGACGATTTTATAAGCGACGTTCTACACCAGCGTGTTGCTAGACATAAAGCTCTACTGAAAAAAATAATAATAATAATTGAATCCTAAATGTAACTGGAAAATAATGTAAAGACACAACTGGAGTGATGATCATTTAAGAAATGTTTTGTATGAATAATAATTTCATTTCAATGAAATTCTATAGGTTATTCTACAGAATACAAAAAAAAGATGTTTAATAGAATTATCTGTTGTCTTAGACTTGACACATGGCAGAGAATTAGGTTTATTACGTTTTACCTGCCTGACTGCATCCCTCCTTTGTGCTTCACACAAAAAATCTATTAGGAGGCCTGCTTAAGATCACCATCATATTGTTTAAACTTTAGTTTTGTCGACTTGCAAAACTCACTGCGGGCCGTCACCTCCACATAAAAGACGAATAAAAGCCGATTTCACAATGCATGAGCAGTGCGTGAGCAGCAGGTAATTTTTTCGGCGTGCATGTTAACAACAGGGACTCGCACCGGTAAAAGAGCAGCGCATCAGGGTCCAGCAGGAGCAGAGTGTGGGTGCGTGGATGTGGTTTTCTGCACACAGGCGGAGATGCGTCAGTTTGCTTTACTACACTGCTTTCACCAGCTTTGTTTCGGTTGCACATAGAGAATAACGTCTTTGTTCTGGATTACCACTCTTAATACATACACTTGCATATGAAGTAAATCATATCTCAAAGCATTTACTGAGGCACTGGCGATTTTAACAGGGGCACGTGCCCCAGTAAATGGGGTCTAGCGACGCCCCTGTCCTACACAAATAACACTTGTTATATTTTGAGAAATCTTATTCATGACATTAAAGGTCCCATGAAAATATTTAGCATTAGTTAATTAGTTTCAGTCTGTTAGTGTTAAGGATATCTATAATCTAGTGTTCTCCAAAACAGTGTCAATATAAAACTGATGTAAACATCTAAAGCATGCTGTGTTTTTTTTTTAGATCACCTCACTCTTTAGTTTCTCATCAAATCTTCTGACCAATCAAATGCTCTCTAGTGTATAACATGCCCCGTCCCCTTCTTCTCATTGGCTTTTCATGTGATGCGCTTGAGCTCAACCACTCTCACTGGCAGAGCTGTGATCAAAGCCGAAGACTATTGGCTGTTTTTTTTAAAAGGGGAGGGGCTACTCTATATATTCCATCATCTTTTCATGTTTCAGTTGAGATTACGTCAGACATTGAATAAAAATGCACATTTTATAGCAGTTCACAGGACCTTTAAATAGTTTTCAGTCTGTGTCTGTGTTTGTCCTCAGGCCATCGTTCTGTGTTTCCGTCTGCATTTCACCAAAGACAACATCACCAACAACACGGCGGCCGCCACCGTCAGACAAGTGGTGACGGTGGTGTTTGAGCGGATGGTGGCCGAGGACGAGCGCTTCAAAGGTGAGACAGAGAGAGATATCAATGTCTATACTATGTAGTTACCTACTGTATATACAGATGAAGTCTAAATTATTTGCATCCTGTGAATCTATTTCCTTTTTCAAATATTTCCCAAATGATGCTGAACAGATTCAGGAATTTCTCACAGTATTTCCTAAAATAGTTTTTCTTCTGGAGAAAATCTTATTTATTTTATTTGGGCTTGAATAAAAACAGTGTTTCATTGTTTTAAACCCCTTTTAAGGTCAATATTATTAGCCCCCTTAAGCAATATTTGTCTACAGAACAAACCCCTGTTATACAATGACCTGCCCAATTACCCTAACTTTACCCTAATTACCCTAGTTAAGCCTTTTAATGTCACTTTAAGCTGAATACTAGTGTCTTGAAGAATATCTAGTCTAATATTATGTGCTGTCATCATGGCAAAGAGAAAAGTCATCAGTGATTAGAAATGAGTTATTAAAACTATTATGATTAGAAATGTGTTGAAGAAATCTTCTCCATCGATGCATTTATTGGGTAAAAGTCATGTGTTTTGGTCATTATCAATGCATTGTCACTTTAATTGAGCGTAAGCAACAATGCAATGCAATAATAAACCCAGCGCTGGAATGATGACGGCACTGCTGCTGCTCCAATCTGTTAAACATGAGTGATTATGCTGCTGGAAGAGGTGAAAGAGGCTCAAGACCTCTGTTGTGTTAGAACTAACCACAGTCCCCTGATCCTCCATATATTTCATATCCGCTCCCTTTAGGTCTGAATGAGGAACCTCCTGCAGTTCAGGGAAACTGTAACCGGCGCTCCGTCAGCACCCTGAGACCCAGCGCTAAAGACGCATACATGCTATTTCAGGTGAGCCGTCCAGTTTTATTATTAATATTAACATCTGTTACTTGCACTTAAGTGATTCTATAGTAGGAAAAAAATACTCTACACTACCTGAGAAAAGGCTTGTGGCCTATCCAAGTTTTAGGAACAGCAAATAATAACTTGACTTGTGTCAGACGTGTCTTATATGAAAGTCAAAGGCCTCTAGATGACGTTTATTTGAGCACAATAAAATATGATCATGTCTTGATTTTTGAATGATTTCATTAGGACAGTAAGGGGTGTCCAAACTCGGTCCTGGAGGGCCGGTGTCCTGCTGATTTTAGCTATAACTTGCTTCAACACACCTACCATGAAGTTTCTAGTATATCTAGTAAGAGCTTGATTAGCTGGTTCAGGTGTGTTTGATTAGGGATGGAGCTAAACTCTCCAGGACACCGGCCCTCCAGGACTGTGTTTTGACACCCCTGGCTTAGACTAAAGTCTCATCACTGAACCTTCAATAATGTCCAGTATAGAATATAAAGTCATGCTGCAGTGTAAACAGAATGAATATTGTGTCTGACTCCATCATGAGCTTGGAGGACTGCATCCATACACCTCTGAATGACTCAAATCACTGATTAATAAAGTCATCTGGAATGGAGAAGAAAGCGTTCCTGCAGGACTCCCAGAGTTTATCAAGATCCTTTGTCTTCGTCTTCAACGTCTCCTCCTCCATCTTACCCCAGACATGCTCAATAATGTTCATGTCTGGTGACTGGGCTGGCCAATCCGGGAGCACCTTAAGCTTCTTTGCTTTCAGGAGCTTTGATGTGGAGGCTGAAGTCTGAGAAGGAGCGCTATCCTGCTGGAGAATTGTCCCTCTCCTGTGGTTTGTAATGTAATGGGCAGCACAAATGTCTTGATACCTCAGGCTGGTGATGTTGATCATCCACTCTGCAGATCTCTCGCATGCCCCCATACTGAATGTAACCCCTAACCATGATTTATCCTTCACCAAACTTGACTGATTTCTATGAGAATCTTGGGTACTTGTGGGTTCCAGTAGGTCTTCTGCAGTATTGGTGATCATTGGGATGCAGCTCAACAGATGATTCATGAGAAAAATCCACCTTCTGACACTTTTCCAAATGATCAACTAGACGTCAAGTTATTATTTGTTGCTCTTACAGTTGAGATCCACCACAAGACTTGTGTCAGGGAGTGTAGAATTCATTGGCTGTTTTTTATCTTTCTTTGTGTTGAACAGAAGAAAGAAACTCAAAGAGGTTTTGATTAAGCGGAGGATGAGGACATGATAGCAGAATTAGCATTTTTGGGCTGAACTGCACCTTTATGTTAAATACATGCAGTATTTTGATGCTTGTTACTTGCATGCATTCATTTCAATCTGACAGCGAAGATCAAGTTGTAGATCTCAAGTTGTAATGATTTATAAAAGTTTAGCGTCTGCATTTGTCAAACTCACACAAATCACGATTAAATCACTGTTATTGCATTTTTAATAGAAATTTATATCATTGTTTAATGTAAGTAAATAATGTACTTTATAAAATACAACTTATGTATTTAAAATTGGTCTTAATTTTGATATTTGTTTGTGTTAATCTTAAATGTCTTGTTAGTTGTTTGATTCACAGTAAACACTGCAAATAAATAAATAAATAAATCAGCATTCTATAAATAAATAAGCATCTCAACATTAAATCTGCTTGGGAGGAAGAACTTGCAGTAGAAATTACAAGTGAAATTTGGGAACAAAGTCTTGAACTGGTTCACAGATGTTCATTAATGCAAGACATTGTCTCATTCAGTTTAATGTGCTTCATAGGCTTCATTATTCCAAGTGTAAATTGAATAAAATGTTTCCAGAAGTGTCCCCAGCATGTGACAAATGTCAGTTTGTAGATTCCAACCTGTCTCGTTCCTATGTTATGTGTCCCAAATTACAAAGTTTCTGGAAAAAATATTTGAAGTTTTCTCAGTTACATTAGACATTCCGATTGAACCAGATCCTATATTAATTATATTTGGAGTTTCCGAAGAGTTTTTGAGACTTACACGGGTACAACAACAGTTTGTTTCATATGGGTTGATCTCTGCCAAAAAACTTAGGGCGTACTCACACTATGCTATCCGAACCGTTCCCAGGCCCGTTTCCTGGATCGTTTGAGAAGTGTGTGTGCTCTGAATTATGCTCAGGCATGGTTCACTTGGCCGGCCCTGGCCCGGTTGGAAGAGGTGGGCCTGAGCACGGTTCACTTGGGCTCAGGCGCGGTACGCTTACAGTGTGAGTGCAAGCGTGCCTAAGCCCGAAACTGAAAGCGAGACGTGACTTTTAAGGGACTGTTTCATATGGATAATTAATCATTCGTACTGTTCAATGAACACAAACTGTCGTAGATTATTAAAAGACGCAAACCCCTCACTGCACCACAGCTGCAGCTTCAGCAAACCTGATAATTCCTGCAGCACAAGGACTTTATGATTGTTTATGAGCGTCAAAAGTGGCTGATCTGTTCAGTGAAATATTAGACTGTGTCACCGCATATCAAACCACTTAAACCATATAACTAAAGAAATCTCCACTGTGCTGAGCGAGAGCGCTTACTGAACAGCGCATCGCCCATGACGTAAGCGCGCCCGAATGTAATGAGTGCGGGCCGTCGGGGGAGACGCGAGGGGGGACAAGCGTGCTTTGGCCTGGTTAAAGGCAACTGTACATAGTGTGAGTACGGCCTTATCCCTTTGTTTTGGAAGAAAAAAGAAGTTCCAACTCTTAAATTATGGCTGACAGAGTTCACCGGTACATTACACCTGGAAAAAATCAAATATATCCTAATAGACAGGGTTTTGTTATTTGAAAAAATGTGGTCCCCTTTTATTACCTTTTTACACACTTGTGATTAATACGTTTACTATGTCTTTAGTACCTACGTTTATTGTTGGATGGCACTGGTGGGTGGTTGATTGGGGGAATGCAAGTTTATTTATTATTATTATTATTTATTTTTTATTATTTTTGTTGTTTGTTATTTTTATGACTGTTGTTTGTTGTTGGTTTTTTATTATTATTTTATATTTTTTTTTTCAAATGTCTAATTGTTAGAATGTAAGTTTTATGTTAAAGTTTAAAAAAAGTGTATTTTCAAGTGAATGTCTGAAAATTTCTAATAATAAAAATATTGAACACAAAAATAAATAAGCATCTCAAATAATTATTAATTGGTGTAATCGATTTGTTTGTGCTTGAAATCTTAAATGTTTTTTTTTATTAAACTTTTTTGTATTAATCTTAAATGTCTTGTTCATTGTATTTATTTAAAAAATACATAAGTAAATAATTAATTTAATAAATAAGTAAGTTTTCTACACATAAACAAATAAGCTTCTGAAATGGTGAATAATTGGTGTAATCGATTGGTTTGTGCTTGGAAACCTTTTCTACATACTATACCAAATGTATCCGTAATGTTTATTTAATTTATTGTTGCGTTAATCTTTAAATGTCTTGTTAATTGTATTTATTTAAATAATACATATATAAATAATTAAGTAAATAAATGAGCTTTCTATAGTTGAACAGATAAGCTTCTCAAATAATAAATAATAATATGCAAATATCCTATATTCTGCAGGATTTGTGTCAGCTGGTGAATGCTGACGCCCCCTACTGGTTAGTAGGAATGACTGAAATGACCCGCACGTTTGGCCTGGAGCTGCTGGAGTCAGTTTTAAATGACTTTCCTCAAGTGTTCCTGCAGGTAAACTCCTCACATCCCAGCCAAAACAAACAATCCGAAAAGAAAGAAAGAAAGAAAGAAATTCCCAGCTGTTGCTCTTCTGATGGTTGTACTAACCTCCATCTGGTTGTTTTGGTGTGTGTGTAGCATCAAGAGTTCAGTTTCCTGCTGAAGGAGCGTGTGTGTCCGCTGGTCATCAAGCTGTTTTCGCCCAATATTAAGTTTCGTCAGGGCAGCAGTTCCAGCTCCACGTCTCCGGCGCCAGTGGAGAAACCCTATTTCCCCATCTGCATGCGGCTGCTGCGGGTCGTCTCTGTCCTCATCAAACACTTCTACAGCCTCCTGGTGAGAAATGCAACTTAACGTCAGCTTTATAAGACCTTTTTAATACCACACAGAATGACATTTAGGAGCTATTTTTATAGTCAGTCAGTCTTTATTCATTTCCCGAAGGCAATTTGGTTGCAGCATACAAGCATGTCACACATAATACCACAAAAGCACATTGTACAATACAATTCTACCCTAAATTGAAAAACTTTACAGCTGAGAGGATGAATGAAAGTTTAAACCGATTTGTTTTACTAATAGGAGTTCTGTATCGAATACCAGAAGCGAGAAGATATAACTTGTGGTGCATAGGAAGTACTGAATTTGTACGCAACACAACTAATGACCATCTTTAACACTGTTTAGTTATACATATAAAGTGTGGAAAAAAAACTCAAAACAGTGTTATTATTAACCCTTGTGTGCTGTTGGGTCGTTTTTATTCACTCTGGGGTGATTTTAAGTCTTAATTTTCTCTGTGTTTCAGCAAATGAAATATTTTTGGTGGCAAATTGTATTTTGACACATATTTTGGGACAATGCTTTGAAAAAAAAAACAAAAAAAACTCAACAACACACTCTGGGCAAATTGACTCCCCTTTGGTTATGTTAGGGGCTGTTTTTGCCCCATTGACTTTCATTATAAACACGTTTCGATTCGAAATCCACGACAGCATATGATCATGCATTCTCGATTGATGCAGGTTTTCCCTGATGGGAAGAGGGACAGTTTGTAGTTTTTACTCTACCACTGTTGTCAAATAACTTGCCTAATTAACCTAGTTACGCCTTTAAATGTCACTTTAAGCTGAATACTAGTATCTTAAAAAATATCTAGTGACATTATATCCATTTGTTCATTTTCCTTCGGCTTAGTCCCTTTATTCTTCAGGGGACGCCACAGCGGAATGAACCGCCAACTATTCCAGCATATGTTTTACACAAGGGGTTCCCAAACTTTTGAGCCTGCGACCCCCAAAATAACGATGCCAGTGACTCATGACCCCCAGTGTTCTCTGAGGTGGTTATAAATATATAAGCCGTGCACACATATCAACAGGCCCAAATCTATTCGTCGTTTAGTTTTTCCACACGGAGACCATCCTCCATGTTCAGTTGTGGCTTAGTCCTTTTATTAATCTGGGGTCGCCACAGCGGAATGAACCGCCAACTTATCCAGCACGTTTTACTTCCAGCTGCAACCCAGTACTGGGAAAACCATAAAATCAATGTACTGCTATTTCTGTGTCTTTAATATCCCATAATCACCCCAGGAATCGCAAAAAGACTGATGTTTTTCTATTTGAATGTGGTATTTAATGTTTATTATTAACATGTTAACAAGGTTACTATTAACTACTATTTTGTTCTTCAGTAGTTTATGGATAAAATATGGTGCAACGCCTCCTCTCATTGAAATGGTATTACTCTGAGGGGGGTTCTGCAGAAATTTGGCTGACTGAAAAACTAATTATAGCATTTGAATTCTCTTTATTTTACCCCAATGTGTTGTTTTATCACCAAACAGAAATCATTAATCACAACAAAAAGCAAGACATTTTGTAAAGTCAGGAACTAAATAGTCTTTCTGAATAAAGTCAGTGACCACTTATCGTTACGATGCAATTTCTTTTCGTGGTCCAATCTCTTGTTAGGAAAGCGACTGTAGATGCATATGGGAAAGACGTCAAGTTGCCCTCTGTTAAATGAGATGATGTTGCTCCTCGAGAAGTTGGGCAATCTTAGTATTGTTTAAACTCCAAGTGAAAACAGCAACCAACAGACGCATAAGGATAGCAATATATAAACAGTCCTTTCTAGAACAAACAAAACAAAATTGACATAAGTAACTGCTTATCACAACACATCAGATAAACTTACCATAGAGCGAAAACTGCAACAGTTCTCAATATTGGACTGAATGCAAAGGCCGGTAGCGAAAGTAGCTATGTTTTCATCCACTTATTTTTACGCGCATTTTGGATATGCGCATAAAAACCGGTTGATGGAAACACCATGATGTGCATAAATTTCGAAAATGTGCATAAAAAACATATGCGCATAACTGAGCAGGATAAACTTTTTATTTGATAAGAAAAGATAAAATCGCATAAAGTACGATGGAAACACTTTTACCGCACAAACTCCAGTGTGCGCATTTAAAAAGATCAAGTGATTTTGTTATAAGAGATCATGTGATAATAAAAATGTGTGTGAATGGACAAACCAGCAGGCTGAGCACATTATAAACCATCTGAAATGTTGTTTTGGTCATTCTAAAACGCCTTGACGTTTAAGTATTAGTGTTATTATATTATTAATGACCTCCAGAATCAAGAGCGTCTGTGCTTCGCGTCTGACACCTTCAAACGCCACCGCGCGTTCACTGTGTGTCAGGATTTCCTTCTGAGACGCAAGTCATTTATTAGATGAAGAAAAGATTGACGCAGCTTCTCCTACTGCAGCAAATTCAGTTTGTACTGTTGATATTTGGCGCCAGTTAATCAGGAATCGTTGGATGGAAACGCAGCTTTATTCGCACGTCTTTTAATCCACTTTCGCACATGAAGTTCATTCGCATTTTTGGATGGCAACATAGCTAGTGATACATGCTGTGTACACTCTACCAAACACGCATCTTACTCTATGGTAAGTGGCTCTTCATACAGGTACAAATTAACCAAGCGCCCCTCCAGAGGTCGGAAGCAATACTACAACATGTCAACATACCAAACAATAGACAATGCAAGAAAATAAATAAATAAATCAGAAAATAATAATAGTAACATTTAACTGTTACAATGGTAATTCCCCCCCCCCCCCCCCACCCCCATTGTCTCATTACCTCCCGGGGGGGCCCGACCCCCACTTTGGGAACCACTGTTTTACACAACGGATTCCCTTCCAGCTGCAACCCAGTACTGGAAAACACCCACACACACACAAAAACTCATACGCTATGGCCAATTTAGTTCATCAATTCCCCTATAGCGCATGTGTTTGGACTGTGGGGGAAACCGGAGCACCCGGCGGAAACGCACACCAATACGGGGAGAACATGCAAACTCCACACAGAAACGTTAACTGACCCAGCCGGGACTTGAACCAGTGACTTTCTTGCTGTGAGGCAACAGTACTAACCACAGAGGCACCGTGTCGCCTTGTAAAATGATAAATAATATATCAAAAGTATATATAACATAAAAAAAGATACAAAAATTTGTGCAAGGAAGCCAAACGCTGTTTAAAAAGCCATGCAAAAGATGTTTGTATGCATCAGTGTGTTGTGAAATAATGTCTTCTGCATCTACAGCTCTGATCGTGTGGGTGTGTGTGTTTGTGTGTCGCAGGTAACGGAGTGTGAGATTTTCCTCTCTCTGCTGGTGAAGTTTCTGGATGGGGAGAAGCCGCAGTGGTTGAGAGCCGTGGCTGTGGAGTCTGTGCACAGACTGTGCGTTCAGCCACATTTACTACGGTAAGTGCATATTAACACTCCTTATATTCTAGTAACACTTTGCAATAAGGTTGTATTAGTTAACATTAGTTAATGCATTTACTAACATGAACAAACAATGAACAACACATTTATTACAGTATTTATTCATCTTAGGTAATGTTAGCGAATGAAAATACAGTTGTTCATGTTAACTCACGGTGCATTAATTAATGTTAACAAGCATGAATGTGGATGTTAATAACGCATTAGCAAATGTTGAACTATGATTAATAAATGCTGCACAAGTGTTGTTCATAAGAAGTTCATGTTAGTCAATACAGGAACTATTAAAACCTTTTTGTAAAGTGTGACCGTTATTTTTATGCAGATCTGATTATATTTTTCTATCAGTTTGCCATAAATCTAACCAGAGAGATGTGTGTGTGTTTGCAGCTCTTTCTGTCAGTCGTATGACATGAAGCCACACTCCACTAAAGTGTTCAGAGATATCGTCAACGCTCTGGGCTCCTTCATCCAGTCTCTCTTCATCCTCCCCAGCGCAGGAAACACTTCATCCACCAGCACACCTGCAGGTCTCATACACACACACACACACACACACACACACACACACACATGTAGAAGCATGCACTGCGCATTTAGAGTTTTTTTGTTGTTGTTTCAAGTAATGCAATAGCAGAAAAGATATAAAGTGATATACGCTCACCGGTCACTTTATTAGGTACACCTTACTAGTACCGGGTTGGACCCCCTTTTCCCTTCAGAACTGCCTTAATCCTTCATGACATAGATTCAACAAGGTACTGGAAATATTCCTCAGAGATTTTGCTCCATATTGACATGATAGCATGACGCAGTTGCTGCAGATTAGTCGGCTGCACATCCATGATGTGAATCTCCCGTTCCACCACATCCCAAAGGTGCTCTATTAGATTGAGCTCTGGTGACTGTGGAGGCCATTTGAGTACAGTGAACTCATTGTCATGTTCAAGAAACCAGTCTGAGATGATTCACGCTTTATGACATGGTGCGTTATCCTGCTGGAAGTAGCCATCAGAAGATGGAGACACTGTGGTCATAAAGGGATGGACATGGTCAGCAACAATACTCAGGTAGGCTGTGGCGTTGACACCATGCTCAATTGGTACTAATGAACCCAAAGTGTGCCAAGAAAATATCCCCCACACCATTACACCACCACCACCAGCCTGAACCGCTGATACAAGGCAGGATGAATCCATGCTTTCATGTTGTTGAGGCCAAATTCTTACCCGACCATCCGAATGTGGTAGCAGAAATGGAGACTCATCAGACCAGGCAACGTTTCTCCAATCTTCTATTGTCCAGTTTTGGTGAGCCTGTGTGCATTGTAGCCTCAGTTTCCTGTTCTTAGCTGACAGGAGTGGCACCTGGTGTGGTCTTCTGCTGCTGTAGCCTATCCGTTGGGCGTGTTGTGTGTTCAGAGATGCTCTTCTGCAGACCTCGGTTGTAACGAGTGCTTATTTGAGTTACTGTTGCCTTTCTATCAGCTGGAACCAGTCTGGCCATTCTCCTCTGACCTCTGGCATCAACAAGGCATTTGCGCCCACAGAACTGCCGCTCACTGGATATTTCTTCTTTGTCGGACCATTTTCTATAAACCCTAGAGATAGTTGTGCATGAAAATCCTAGTAGATCAGCAGTTTCTGAAATACTCAGACCAGCCCGTCTGGAACCAACAACAATGCCACATTCAAAGTCTCTTAAATCCTCTTTCTTCCCCATTCTGATTCTCAGTTTGACCTGCAGCAGATGTACTTGACCATGTCTACATGCCTAAATGCATTGAGCTGCTGCCGCCATGTGATTAGCTGATTAGAAATTTGCGTTAACGAGCAGTTGGACAGGTGTACCTAATAAAGTGTATATTGCATACATATCATCTTTATATGCATGTTTTTTAATTAGGATCCTCACTCGATTTGTGCTGTAAAAATACTTTAAATGTGTTTTTACCTTTTAAATAAATGCTCGTGTACCTGTGTGTGTCTCTCAGGAGGCTCAGTGTCTGGCTCTCAGGCATCTGGTCCGGGAGGTCCAGGCTTGACCGGTGCAGGTGGAGCTTTGACCACACAGGCGGCGTTTGAGTACCGTGGCACCTGGATCCCCCTCATGAACGTCAGCGTACAAGGCAGCGCCAAAGCCACCTAGTAAGTGAACAGCTCTATAGACCTGGACACACCAAGCTGACTTTAAAGAACAAGCCATGATGAAAACTTCCTGGCTGACTCTCGGCTTGATGTGTCCTGGCCTTTAAATTATGCTATTAGCATTAGCATCAGCTCTCAATCTAACCTGTGTTTGTTGTCAGCCTGGAGATGCTGGATAAAGTGGAGCCGCCTTCCATCCCTGAGGGTTACGCCATGTCTGTGGCCTTCAGCGCACTGCTGGATCTGGTCAGAGGAATGACCAATATGATCGACAGAGAGCTGCTCAGACAGGAACACGAAGTGGCCATGAGGGAAGAGGAAGAGCCTGTTTCAATTCCTGCTCAGGAGCCCCGTGAGTGAACATCACAAACACATCTGCTCAAATGTTATCATATACAGTTGAAGTCTGAATTATTAGCCCCCTGTATATTTTCTGTTTAATGGAGACAAGATTTTCTTCAACACATTTCTAATCATAATAGTTTTAATAACTCATTTCTAATAACTGATTTCTTTGCTATGATGATGATGATGATAATAAGAATAATGATGATAATAATAATTATAATAATAATGATGATAATAATAATAATAATGATAATAATAATAATGATGATGATAATAATAATAATATAAATGATAATAATAATTTAAATAATAATAATAATGATAATAATAATGATGATGATAATAATAATAATAATATAAATTATAATAATAATTTAAATAATAATGATAATAATAATTATAATATTAATAACAATAATAATAATGATAATAATAATAATAATAATAATAATAATGAGAATAAAATTACTAATAATGATGATAATAATATTACTAATAATGATAATAATATTACTAATAATTTTTAATAATATTAACAATAATGATAATAATAATAATAATAATAATGAGAATAATATAACTAATAATGATAATAATATTAATGATAATAATGATAATGATAATAATAATAATGATAATGACAATAATAATAATAATATTATTAATAATAATGATGATATTAATAATAATAATAATAATGATAATACTTTTAATAATAATAATGATAATAATAATAATGATAGTAACATTAATAATAATGATAATATTAATAATAATGATAATAATAATAATGATAATAATAATAATGATATTTATGATAATAATAATAATAATAATAATAAAAATAATGATAGTAATAATAATGATGATAATAATAATAATGATAGGTAGTGCTGTCGCCTCACAGCAAGAAGGTCGCTGGTTCAAGCCTCGGCTGGGTCAGTTGGCGTTTCTGTATGGAGTTTGCATGTTCTCCCTGCGTTCGCGTGGGTTTCCTCCGGGTGCTCCAGTTTCCCCCACAGTCCAAAGACATGCTGTACAGGTGAATTGGGTAGGCAAAATTGTCCGTAGTGTATGAGCGTGAATGAGTATGTGTGGATGTTTCCCAGGGATGGGTTGCGGCTGGAAGGGCATCTGCTGCGTAAAAACGTGCTGGATAAGTTGGCGGTTCATTCTGCTGTGGCAACCCCGGATTAATAAAGGGACTAAGCCAAAAAGAAAATGAATGCATGAATAATAATAATGATAATGATAAATAATGATAATAATGATAATGATAATAATAATAATGATAATAATAATAATAATAATGACAATAATAATAGTAATGATAATAATAATAATAATGATAACAATATTAATAATGATAATAATAATAATAACAATAATAATGATGATGATAATAATAATAATAATAATAATAATAATAATGATGATGATGATAATGATAATAATAATAATGATGATAATAATAATAATAATGATAATAATAATAATGATGATAATGATAATAATATTAAAAATAATAATAACAATAATAATAATAATAATAATAATGATAATATTAAAAATAATAATACATTTTTTTGTAATGCACTTTTCTTAAACTTGCTACAAGGCAAAATACTAACAATACAAGACAAGCAGAAAGAGCACAACAATACAAAGGTGCAATAAAACAAGATGAATATGAACCATGAGATAGAATAAAAGTTAAAGGGTCACAAAACACCAGAGCACATGTGTTGAGCTGTTGACAGTCATATCTGTGTCTCACGCTGCTATAAACACTATTAGGACACTCTCATCTCCTTTTACAAAAGACACGGCTCTAGTTGGTGTTGATTGTCCTGTGTCTACAGATTTGGTAAGTGTGTGTGATCAGTGGTCTTTGTTTGTTTATTCAGATAGCAAAGTTAGTTGGTATGGTCAGCAGTGATCTGTCAGTTTTTAAAGACAGACCTTAGTCAAAATGATTGAGTTACTGAGTTTACAGCATGTTAATATCACTACAATATTATAGACTGAAAGATCTGCTGTAAATGCTGCTCTCCGAGTGTAAACATGTAAACGCAGCAATCAAACTATTATTGTCCTGTAGGGTTTTCGCCGCATTTCGTTCCAGGATAGTCTATACACACACGGCTTTCTGACGCTACCTACAGAGTGCATCTAAGTTACCAAGAAAAAGGATTTTTTTATGCTATGTGGTATCAAACATACCATTAAATCTCAAAAAAGTGAAAGTGCCCAGCTTTGCCAAAAGTCAACAAATTAATAATTTGGCAAATAATTGGATTACTGATGTCCATGTAAACACAGTCACTGTCTTTCTCCCCTGTGTGTTTGTTTTGCCTCTGTGAAATCAGCGCGTGCCCAAATGGAAACTCCCTTCTTTGCAAATCCTTCCCTCTTTCCCTCCCCCGACACTCCCACACTCCAAGAGCTGGACACGCCCCCTTTCCTGACTTTTTCCAAACTAGGTGTGAAAACACCCTGCTGAGACAGGGGGCTTTCGTGGCCCTTTAACAAATTGATCATCCTAAGTTAAAAGCAATGCTAAAAAGGTGAGTCTTAGGGCTTACTCACACTGTGCTATCCGAACCGTTCCCAGGCCCGTTTCCCAGATCGTTTGAGAAGTGTGTGTGCTCTGAATCGGACTCAGGCACGGTTCACTTGGCCGGCCCTGGCCCGGTTGGAAGAGGTGGGCCTGAGCAGGGTTCACTTGGGCTCAGGCGCGGTACACTTACAGTGTAAGTGCAAGCGTGTCTGAGCCTGAAACTGAAAGCGAGACGTGACTTTTAAGGGACTGTTTGATATGGATTAATTAATCATTCGTACTGTTCAATGAACACAAACTGTTGTAGATTATTAAAGACACAAACCCCTCACTGCACCACAGCTGCAGCTTCAGCAAACCTCCTAATTCCTGCAGCACAAGGACTTTGATTGTTTATGAGCGTCAAAAGTGGCTGATCTGTTCAGTGAAATATTAGACTGTGTGTCACCGCATATCAAACCACTTAAACCATATAACTAAAGAAATCTCCACTGTGCTGAGCGAGAGCGCTTACTGAACAGCGCATCATCCATGACGGAAGCGCGCCCAGGCCCGAATGTAATGTGAGTGCGGGCCATCGGGGGAGACGGGAGGGGGGACAAGCGTGCTTTGGCCCTGTTCAAGGCAACTGTACATAGTGTGAGTACAGCCTTAAGAAGAGAGGCCAGAGAGGCAGTATTTCTAATGCTGATGGGTAGTGCATTCCACAGCTTAGGCGCACTGTTTAAGAAAGTCCTGCCACCCATGGTCTTGAGTTTACAGTGTGGCTGATACAGGGTAAGTCCCGATGCTGAACGAAGACTGCGGGCTGAGAGTGGTGAGTCACCAGGTCACAGATGTAACCAGGTGCTAGCCCATGCACTGCTTTAAAGGTTAAAATCAATCCGTGATTTAATTGGAAGCTAGTGTGATTGTTGTCAGCACATAATATTTGACTAGATATTGTTTACGACACTAGTATTCAGCTTAAAGTGACATTTAAAGGCCTAATTAGGGTAAAGTTAGGGTAATTAGGCAAGTCATCCTTTCAGCAGCAACCCAGTAGTACTGTGAAACACCCATACACTCTCACATTCACACACACTCATACAGTACGGCCAATTTAATTAATCAATTCCCCTATAGCGCATGTGTTTGGACTGTGAAACCGGAGCAACCGGAAGAAACCCACGCAAACACGGGGAGAACATGCAAACTCCACACAGAAATGCCAACTGACCTAGCCGGGACTCGAACCAGCGAACTTCTTGCTTTAAGGCGACAGAGCTACCCACTGTGCCACCTATTAATTTATAGTAAATTTAGAATACAAATACAGCATTTTGGACCACATTTTGCCAATTTGAAATCAAATAATAGTCGAGTTTGAACTTAAACTTAATTTGACAAATTATAAGACCACAGCTCTAATCATTTTTTAACTTTAACTTTAATTTATGGTTTGCCTTCATGGTTTTGTGGTGCATTATAAATGATTGATTTGTGTGTGTGTGTGTGTCTCTTTCTCTCTCTCTCAGTGGCTGATGAGGTCTGGCAGGAGATGGTGAACGCCTGCTGGTGTGGTTTACTAGCAGCTCTTTCTCTGCTGCTGGACGCCAGGTATGAGGACACACACCTCTATATGTACTCTCTGTACCGTCACGTTTCTCTGACGATGTGACGCCAGGTTTTATTTCGCACCCAACCGCTTCCGCCCGGTTTTATTCCGCATCCGACCGCTCCCGCCAGGTTTTACTCAGCTCCCGCCAGGTTTTATTCCGCACACGACCGCTTTCTCCAGGTTTTATACAGCATCAGACCGCTCCCGCCAGGTATTCATTCCGCATCAGACCCTTCCAGCCAGGCTTTTACTCCGCTACCGCCAGGTTTTATTCCACACCCGACCGCTCCCGCCAGGTTTTATACAGCATCAGACCGCTCCCGCCAGGTTTTATTCCGCATCAGACCGCTCCAGCCAGGTTTTACTCCCCTCCCACCAGGTTTTATTCCGCATCCGACTGCTCCTGCCAGGTTTTATTCTACACCCGACTGCTCCCGCCAGGTTTTACTCCGCTCCGGCTAGGTTTTATTTCGCACCCGACCGCTCCCGACAGGTTTTACTCCGCTCCCGCCAGGTTTTATTCCACACCCGACCGCTCTCGCCAGGTTTTATTCCACACCTGACTGCTCCCGCCAGGTTTTATACAGCATCAGACCACTCCTGCCAGGTTTTATTCCGCATCAGACCGCTCCAGCCAGGTTTTACTCCGCTCCCGCCAGGTTTTATTCCGCATCCGACTGCTCATGCCAGGTTTTATTCTACACCCGACTGCTCCCGCCAGGTTTTACTCCGCTCCCACCAGGTTTTATTCTGCACCTGACCGATCTCGCCAGGTTTTTAGCATTAATTTTGACACATATTTTAGGAAAATGCTTTATAATTTTTTAGAAATTTAACAACACACTCATTGACTTCCATTTTAATGTCTTTTTTTGATTGGAAAGCCATGAGAGCATATAATCATGCATTTGCGATCAGAAAATGTGATTATAATAGAAGTCATTGGGGCAAAAACAGCCACAAACATAATGAAAGGGGAGTCCATTTGAACAGTACACAATGGTTAAAGTGTTACCTTGTTGTCATGTTTGTGTCAGTACGGACGAGACGGCCACAGAAAACATCCTGAAGGCGGAGCTGTCGATGGCGTCTCTGTGCGGTCGTCTGGGTCTGGTGACGCCGCGAGACGCCTTCATCACGGCTGTCTGTAAAGCATCTCTTCCTCCACATTATGCCCTCACCATCCTCAGCAGCAGCGCCAGCAGCCTCACTAACAAGGGTACGACAAACACAGAGCACTAGGCTAACAATGCGCTATATTTAAAATTATACATTGTATTATTTATACTACTACTCTGCTGAATGCTTAATGCTGATGAGCACTCTGAGGTGTTTGGTTATTGTTAGTCTTGTGGCCTATCCAAGTTTTAGGAACAGCAAATGTTAACTTGACTTCTAGTTGATGATTTGGTGTCAGACGTGTCTTATATGAAAGGCTAAGGCCTCTAGATGAAGCTTATTTGAGCACAATAAAATATGATCATGCCTTGATGTTGAATGATTTCATTAGGACAGTAAGGTCTGACTCTGCTTAGACTAAAGTCTCATCACTGAATCTTCAATAATGTCCAGTATAGAATATAAAGTCATGCTGCAGTGGAAACAGAATGAATATTGTGTCTGACTCCATCATGAGCTTGGAGGACTGCATCCATACATCTCTGAATGACTCAAATCACACATTAATAAAGTCATCTGGAATGGTGAAGAAAGCGTTCCTGCAGGACACCCAGAGTTCATCAAGATCCTTTGCGTTCGTCTTCAACGCCTCCTCCTTCATCTTACCCCAGACATGCTCAATAATGTTCATGTCTGGTGACTAGGCTGGCCAATCCTGGAGCACCTTGACCTTCTTTGCTTTCAGGAGCTTTGATGTGGAGGCTGAAGTATGAGAAGGAGCGCTATCCTGCTGAAGAATTGTCCCTCTCCTTTGGTTTGTATTGTAATGGGCAGCACAAATACCTCAGGCTGTTGATGTTGATCATCCACTCTGCAGATCTCTCACACGCCCCCATACTGAATGTAACCCCAAACCATGATTTCTCCTTCACCAAACTTGACTGATTTCTGTGAGAATCTTGGTCCATGCTGGTTCCAGTAGGTCTTCTGCAATATTTGTGATGATTGGGATGCAGATCAACAGATGATCCATGAGAAAAATCCACTTTTCCAAATGATCAACTAGAAGTCAAGTTATTATCTGATGCTCTTACAGCTGGCATCCACAATAAGACTTTTGTCAGGGAGTGTAGTTCTGGCAGGTTTTGAGCTCCATATTACTCGGCTTAATGATTAGAGTTATTTCACAGCTACAACAGTCATAAATCACATCAGAACACAACAGAAGGCTTTGGAGGAGATGTGGAGGAAACTAGTGCTAAACACAGGACAAACACCTGACAAATAAACTCTCAAATACAGCATGTCAACAATGGCTTTAGTGGTGGGAACCATGGTACAAGCAGAATAAGGCACTCCTGGCTGTTGAATTATTAGAAAATAATGCACACATAATGAGTAACCAGATCACCTTTGGGTGTGCATTATTTTCTAATAATTAAATGGCCTGTCATCAATTATTAATAATATAATATAATATATTTTCTCAGAGATGGGTTGCAGCTGGAAGGGCATCCGCTGCGTAAAACCTATGCTGGTTAAGTTAGCGGTTCATTCCCCTGTGGCGACCCCGGATTAATAAGGGGACTAAGCTGAAAAGAAAATGAAAGAATGAATAATTTAATATAATATAATAGCAGCAAAATACAATGCATTTTGCAAAATATTTAATTTAGCATATGAAGAGTACCCTACAGTAAATTTAGCAAAATAATACAATGCAATACAATATAGAAACTGTAATATTGCATATATTTGACAAATAAATAAATAAAAGATAACATTCAATGCATTTTGCAGATTCATTTTGATATAAATTAATTTTGTTGCTTGAATAGCTGCAAGGATTAAAACGTTTGTGTGTATAGATGTAGTTTAATGTGTTTAGTATGTTTAGTGTTTACTGTATGTACGTTTATGTGTGTGTGTCCGTGCAGTATACTCTATCCAGGGTCAGAGTGTTCAGATGGTGAGTCCGTCCAGCGAGTCTCATCAGCAGGTCGTGGCAGTGGGTCAACCTCTCAGTGCTCAACCACAGGGCACAGTCGTGGTAAATCACACACACACACACACA
>CAIGQZ010035256.1:343302-379194 GCA_903798205.1 Danio tinwini
ATATGCATAATAAATATACAGACTACTCGCACATATATTATGTAAATACACACTTTTATTTTGGATGCAGTTGCTGCATTAATTTGACATTTTTGGGCCACTTTGATCTTTCCTGTCTTTACCTGCTGTCCCTGTCAGCTGTACTCACATTTTTTCTGTAGTTGTGTAAATGCTAAAGTATGACTGATGTCCTCATATTGTATTATTCCATCTTTTTCTCTTCCGTCTCTTGCGACATGTCTGTTTTATAGAAGGTAAGTGCTAAACTTTCTTTTTCACTTCATAAATCTCTTCCAAGGAATGACTGTTTCAGTCGGTCTGTCATTGTCCGGTGTTTATGAAATCAACTCTTTTCAAGTTCCTGTAATGTTTTCAAAAATAAATCAGCCTCCTTTTTCATTTCATGCATTTTTGTTGTTGTCACACAAGTTGCTTTCACAGGACTTGCATCAGGGCTTCAACATAAGCGTCTTGTGAATTTTTGTTTTATTTGAGATGTTTCTCTCAATTAAATTTTATGTCTACAACACTGTGTTGCTCAGCTTCAGAAGGTTTGTGGTAATTGTACCAGTTCTATAAACGTACATCAGATAGGATTGGGAATTGGAATTGCGGTTTAAATAAGGATTGGGAATGGGTTTAGCGTTTGGACTGCTATTGGCATTAGAATCTGAATTGCTGTTGGGATTGGGCTTGAGAATAGAGTAAGAGTTGGAATTGGGGTTGGGGCTTATAACTGAAATTGGGATTGTGGTTCCAAGTTAGACTGGAATTGGGTTGAAATTGGGGTTACAGTTTGGACTGAAATTGAGTTTAGAATTTAAATTGGAATTGGGGTTAACGTTTGGACTGGAATTGGGGTTAGAACTGAAATTGAGGTTGGGTTTAGAGTATGAATTGGAATTGGGGATGGAACTGGTATTAGATTTAGAGTTTGGTTTGGAATTGGATTTAGAACAGAATTGGGATTGGGGCAGAGTTGAGAATGAACTTGAGGCTAGAACTGGGATTGGGGTTAGAGCGTGGACCGGAATTGAGGTTAGAACTGAAATTGGGATTGGGGTTAAAGTTTGGACTAGAATTGGGGTTAGAGTTTGGACTAAAATTGATCTTAGAATTTAAATTGGGATTAGGGTTAAAGTTTGGATGAATTGTGGTGAGAACTGAAATTGGGATTGTGGTTAAAATTTGGACTGAAATTGGGGTTAGAGTTTGGACTGGAATTGAAGTTAGTATTTAAATTGGGATTGGAGTTAAAGTTTGGATTGGAATTGGGGTTAGAACTGAAATTGAGGTTGGGTTTAGAGTATGTATTGGAACTGAGTTTGAAATTTGTATTAGATTTACAGTTTGAATTGGAATTGGATTTAGAATGAAAATTAGGACTGGGGTAGAGTTTAGAATGGACTTGAGGCTAGGACTTGGATTGGGGTTAGAGCGTGGACTGGAATTGAAGTTAGAACTGATTTGGTGTTAGAGTTGGGATCAGAGTTTGGTATGGGACTGGGTTTAGAATTGGAATAGGGGTTGAGATTGGGGTTAGAAGTTAAAAAGGAGTAGTTGTTAGAATTTAGATTGGAGTCAGGATTTGACTTGGGATTGAAGTTAAGTTTAAGGCTGGTTTTGCAATTGGGATTAAAGTTGCTGAACATTTTCCTCCTTTGAAATTAATGCGTTGTGAAATGTTGACGCAAATAATGTGAATGGACCTCTATGCATTACTTAAATCATTTAATCATCTCCTTTTGTAGTGCATGTTTTTATAATTTACAAAAATGAAATATACTTTTACAAATCATTCTTTTTATATTTATAAAATTTATCGTTGCTTTAATTTGTTATTTTATAAGCTACTTTGCTTTGTGTGTTAATGGTGTTATTACATCTATTCGTGGGTCATCACACTCTTATTTGTAATGTTTGATTTGTGTCTTCTTTGTCCACGTTGTTGCAATTTCATTGTCCAAATCATATTTCACCTCAAAATCGAAAGAAAATACTAAGAAAATGATATATTGCATAAGAACATGAAGCCTATTTTGCCATTATTTTGTCAGGTGTGTCAGCATCCTAATGCTCGAATGAGGGAGTGGGGTGCAGAGGCCATCACCTCACTGATCAAAGCAGGACTTTCCTACAAACATGAGCCATCGCTGTCCCAAAACCAGGTAGCAGTTCAGTCGGATAGTCCAAAACCAGAGCTGCTTTCAAATTTTTTTGAGTTTGGTTATTGATTGGACAGCATCTGTTTTTTTTCTTTTCAGAGACTGCAGTTGCTGCTTCTGAACCCTCTAAAGGAGCTCTCGAATGTTCTTCATGCTGATATCCGACAGAAACAACTAGAGTGTGTCCTGCAGATCCTACAAAACCAGGGAGACAGTCTGGGACCGGGATGGCCTCTGGTTCTGGGGGTCATTGGAGCAATCCGCAATGACCAGGGGTGAGATGTGTTCACTTAAAGGTCATATTGATCATATTGGGAAGCAGCATTCGGGACTTGCTGGGAAATTTTTTTATTCTTGCTCAAATTTTCACAAGGGTGTGGATGCTTTTTGAAATGACGTTCTTCAACATAAGTTCCCCAAAATAAGCTTACAACTTTAAATGAGCAAAAATTTCCATTTTCATCCAGTTTGTCAAGTTAGTACTGTATGGTACTTGCCAACTATTTTCTATTTTGAAGCTGTTTGACCAAGGAAGTCTTCATGATTTAGCTAGCTAATAGCATCCAAAAATTACACTTTAAATGTTGAACTTGGAGTGTCTCGGTTTTACTAAACACACTTTTTGTTCCTCAGTGAATCCCTCATTCGAACAGCCTTTCAGTGCCTGCAGTTAGTAGTGACCGACTTCTTGCCCACAATGCCTTGCATGTGCCTACAAATTGTGGTGGATGTAGCCGGAAGCTTTGGGCTCCAGAACCAGGAGCTTAATATTAGCCTGACGTCTATCGGCCTGCTGGTGAGAAGCACTGCTAGTGTTGCTTAGCGTGATGTTGACCGCTATGTCAAATGTGGTTTTGAGCATTCTTGTAGACTAGGGAATTTCCAGTGGGATAAATGCATTCAGTGTTGGGGAAAAAGTAATATATTACAATCTTAAGTCAATGTGTTACTTGGTTACTTTTTAAGGAAAGTAATGTGAAAGTATGTGTTATGTTATTTTTGCATTATGGATGAACTAACTATCTTTCCTTTCTCCACTGCAGTGGAACATCTCAGACTACTTTTTTCAAAGAGGAGAAGCCATTACAGAAGAGCTGGAGAAGGAGGAAGCAGTTCTCTTGAAACAGGCCCAAGATAAAGGCGAACCTCTAAACCGACCCTTTCACCCAGCGCCACCCTTTGACTGCCTGTGGTTGTGCCTGTATGCCAAGCTAGGAGAGTTGTGTGTGGACCCGCGACCAGCTGTGAGGAAAAGTGCCGGCCAGACAATGTTCTCAACCATTGCTGCTCATGGAACACTGCTGCAACCACCAACTTGGAACATTGTTGTTTGGAAGGTATTGGACTGGACCCAGATCTAAACAATTATATGTTGGATTAATTGCTTTCCTGGATCATAGTTGACTGTAGATGAAGTTAAACCTAAAATGCTTAAAATGCTTTGTTAAATTAGATTTCACTAGGGACCAAAGTAAACCAGTTACAATTGCTTTACTGAATGAGACTTGATCATGGTTTAAATTAAACCCACTTCTAATTAAATTCCTTTCTAGGATCAGGCTTGACATGAGATGTAATTAAACCTAGCTGTAGTTAAAATAGCTTCTTTTGGATCAGGCTTGACTGGTGACCAAATTAAGCTCAATGCTTATTAACATGGCTTTGTTTGATCAGACTTAACTGGGGATTAAGATGAAACAAGGTAGAGTTAAAATTCCTTTACCAAAGCAGACTTGATTGTGAACCAAATTAAACCCAGTTCTACTAAAAATTGCGATGTCAGATTAGGCTTGATCAGGATCAAGATGAATCCAGTTACAGTTACAAATCACACTTGATTATGGATCAAAATTGCTTTGCTTGCTCCAACTTGACACATGACAAAAAATTAAACCCACCTACAGATTTGACCATTATCCAGATTAAACCCACTGATTAGTTATTGTTTCTAAAGACCAAAAGCCAATAATGTTGCTCCGCAGGTTCTCTTTCATCTTCTGGACTGTGTAAGGAAGTCCTCCACCACGGCTGACAAAGAGAAGATTGAGTCTGGAGGTGGGAACATCCTCATCCATCACTCACGAGATACGGCAGAGAAGCAGTGGGCAGAAACATGGGTTCTGACGCTCGCGGGTGTAGCACGCATCTTTAACACCAGGAGATACCTGCTTCAGCAGCTTGGTAAGCATTGAGAGATGTAGCTTACATTGACACATCTCAGAATCTGCTTCTAAAGTTCTTGCCCTTGTTTCAGGTGACTTTTTCAAGGCTTGGGAAGTTCTGTTGGACCACATCCAATCAGCTGCCCTCAGCAAGAACAATGAAGTTTCTCTCGCAGCCCTCAAGAGCTTCCAGGAGATCCTCCAACTAGTCACACCTATTAAAGACACGGATAAACCTGATGCTCTCTCTGCTATAGATGTTCCTTCTGTCCTTATTGAGTCTCTTCAAGGATCTGGACCAGGAAGACCTCTAGTCAGATCTGATTCTCTTGCTGAGCGTTTAGCTCAACGATACGCTGCACAACCTTCACTTCCGCCACCTGGAGAGGAGCTGGATGACTCGGCCCTCTGGTGGTCAGCATGGAACACTTGGTACCGAGTAGGAACTGAGTGCACACGGCCCCCTAGTGGGGGAACCGATAAACTAGTGTTTGTACCAAGTCAGCCTTTCCTGACTGCACTAATACAGATTTTCCCAGCACTCTACCAGCACATTGCAGGAGGTTTCAGTATGGAGGATCTCAAGAAGTTGGGGGTGATTCTGCACGGAGCCGTGTCGGTCCCCATAAGCTCAGACTCCTCACCATTTATCTTGCCTTCTTACACTGAAGCAGTGCTCACCAGCCTGCAAGAGGCAGTCCTGACCGCACTTGATGTCCTGCAGAAGGTACAGCACTTTCAGAATGTGTGTTCACTCCAGTATTTCACGTTGATTTCAGACTTTGATGATAGTTGTTTTTTTTCCTGCAGATGGTGCACTAGGCTAGTTTTTAACAGCAAATGATGCTCTAGACTAGTTTTTAACAGCAGATGGCGCTCTAGGCTAGCTTTTTAACCATACACTCCAATGCTCTTGATGATGAGTGCTTGTGCGTTCGGTCATGTAAGGTTTTGTCATGAGATTAATGTAAATACAGCTCACTATGAAGATTCTTGTAATTCGCTTAAACCTTTCCTAACTTTTTTATTGATTAATTTAGATTTAAGTGGTATTTAGATGCTAGTATAGTATGGCTGTTTATAAAACAAACATCACCATCTGATGGTTTAAACTTAGCTCAGAATCAAAGCACAATCAATTTCTTAAATTGTTTTTCGCCACAGCTCTAATATTTGCTTTGTTAATCAAGAATCAATCAATCAATCAGCAACTCATCCATTTAGTTTTTCCACCAAACTTAGGGTTTTGGGATTTTTTTAGGGTTGTTTGAATATAGACACAAGTCTGTTTTTTTTTGTTTTGTTGAGACTCTTTATCTTTCTGAATCTCTGAAATTGTCATTGTTCCAGGCAATCTGTGTGGGTTCAGAGAATCTCCAAGTGATGTATCCCGCTATCTTTGAGCAGCTCCTGCTGTTTGTGGAGTTCTCCTGTAAGCCTCCTCAGTATGGAAAGATGGAGACCAAACATGTGGCCAATGCCAAATACAACCAGGTGAGCCTCTGTCCTGTTTGCACCTCTTATGAGCTTCACTTTTCAAGCTTTTTTCCGTTTCTGAGATGCTGGAGTTGCTTTTGTTCAAGATGGTGGAACTGTGCTTTTGTTCAAGATGGTGGAACTGTGCTTTTGTTGATGAGCATTGTTGTTTTATGACTCACCATACAAGCACTAATCATCTTCATACAACATTCACGTCTGTGTTTCTAGATGTCAAAGATTTGTTGTATTAGAAGAGTTCAGTTTTTTGTTTTGTTTTTTACCTCAGTCTCAATTGGTTTAGTTTCTGCATGGTGTTTTTTTTTTTTTTTCACTTTGTGCCTGTTTTAGTCATGTTTGAATGCTTTGGACTGCATTGTTTTGAAAGTTTTATATTATTTGTCAAACATGCTTTTAAACTGGGTACTTGAAGGAAATGGTAATAATTATTTACCTATCCCTAAAGTGCAAAGTATTTTTAAACATGACCTTCAAACTAAACATTTGTTCGTCTTTGTCGTCGCCATGGTTTAAATTAGATTCATTGGTGTGTTCTTTTTGTGATCAGCATTGGTAGTAAACATTTGTCTGCTCTTCTCTTGTTCTGTTTTTGTACTTCATACGGATCCACTTTAGATCCAACTGTTTGCACCGGTGAGTTTTTCCTCCCTCCTGCTGTCGTCGTCTATATCTCCATTTCTCTTTTGCTTTCGGTCTCGTTTTTCTGTTCTGCTAATCTCAGCTCTTTGAACAAACATCATTCTTTCATAATCGTGTAACATTTCTCCGTTCATTTCCATCGGCTACATTTGTTCATTAATCTTATACTGGAACCAAACGCCAAAAACTTCACAGCATTATTTTTTGGCTTTCTCCAAAACCGTGAGGTGAAATGTTTTGAAATTTGGCACACTTGTAATGGATAGTTTTATCTTCTCTTGTACCAATTATCATGCCAATTTTGCAAACTCTCTAGCTCCACCATCAAATTTAATATATAATTTTATAGTAGATAAAATGCTACTGCTATTGTTGTAGTACGTACACTGTATTTAATATCATACTTATGTAAGCCTCAGAATACCTCAGTGACCTACTACTTGAAATACAGTATCCCACAATGCATTGTGTTTTAGTTGACCTTCCAGTTACTGTGTTTTAATCATTTCAGCTATGATTTTTAACATTATCATTTTATATATAATAATAATTGTATAGTAAATAAAATGCTACGGCTATTTTTGTAGTATGTACGCCATGTATAATATAATATACATTTGTAAGTTGGAACCAAATGCCAACAGCTTCACAGCATTATTTTTTGGCTTTCTCCAAACCGTGAGGTGAAATGTTTTGTAATTTGATACGCATACAGTGGATAGTTTTTTCTTCAATTGTACCAATTATCATGCCAATTTTACAAACTCTCTAGCGCCACCATCAAATTTGATATGTAATACATAATTGTATAGTAAATAAAATAATATTGCTATTTTTGTTGTATGTACACAGTGCATAATATACTAATTTTGTAAGCTGAAACTAAATGCCAACAACTTCACAGCATTATTTTTTGGCTTTCTCCAAAACCATGTGGTGAAATGTTTTGAAATTTGACACACTTGTAGTGGATAGTTTTATCTTCACTTGTACCAATTATCATGCTAATTTGACAAACTCTCTAGCTCCACCATCACATTTTATACATCATTTTATAGTAAATAAATTGTTACTGCTATTGTTGTAGTATGTACACTGTGTATAATACTTATGTAAGCCTCAGAAAACATCAGTGAACTACTACTTGAAATACAGTGTCCCACAATGTATTGTGCTTCAGTTGACCTTCCAGTTACTGTGTTTTAATAATTTCAGCTTTTTAACATCATCTTCCCATCAGACTTCCAAAAATTATTTTACACAAACCTTCGCGAAACATAAACTATACAAATAACTGGATTAAAATGTGCAACATGTTGACAAAGTAGCATTTTGTTGCATAATATTATTCATATTAATACTACACACTATGATTCTGGACCTAAACCTCAGCCAAATTTTGGCAGGTCATTATTTTTGCACTTGTGTATGGTGTCAAATAGTGCTGAATCTGAAGACTTTCAACTATTTCTGCTCAAATCAAGCTGTTATGAAAAGATCTGCTCACTCTTGTGTGCATCAGTGGTTTGCTCAGCCTGTATTTGCAGCTTTTTATCTATTATTATGGATTGTGTCAAAGTAATGTGGATTCTGTCACAAAAATCTCACACAAATGTTATTAGCGTCAAAGTGTGGAAATCTGTGGAGGATTTTTTGTCTTGTCATCCTCAGCATTTAAGCCCAGTCCTGTAGCTCGTTTTACAGAGTGTGTGGATAATGTGATATACCATGCTCTTTGGTTTGAACTTCCTGAAGATTTGTTGAAGTATTTTCGCTCTACTTTTTGATGTTTTATTATTTGATTTGTATGTGTGTCTTTGAGGCCGTGAAGGAGGCAACTGTACTTTTTGTTATGCATTTTAATAATGTTTTTCTATATTCGCTGGCTTTATTTAGTTTTTTTTCTGTCTGTGTGCAGGCGGAGTGGGTGGCCTTAAATTACGTGCCGTTTGCGGAGCGATCTCTGGAGGTGGTGGTGGATCTGTATCATAAAACCGCCTGCCACAAAGCCGTTATCAATGAGAAAGTTCTGCAAAACATCATCAAGGTACAAAGCTAAGATCATCGGGTTATGGCATTCATAAAACAGAAAGCAAAAGTACTAATTCACATGTTGATCACCGGCATCTTCAGTGCCGTTGTTACCTGCTTTAGTGCAGCAACAAGCTTATATATGAAAGATATGATTATCTATGATGGAATAAATAAAATGAAGAGTTGTCAGAACTGAATTTCAAAATATAAACTTAAAAGTCAGTCAATTGTCAATTCTCTAATGTAAACAAGGAACATTTTGGAATAATGACATGAATTCTAAGCAAAAGTCATTTTATGAAATTTAAATTCAGAAAACAACACATAAACCCATATTCAAGAGTTCAAACTTAGCTGATGATTGATTATAAAGTGAGTTTGGCATGCTGTCCGGGGAGAGAGCCCTGAGCTCATAAGATCCTCGAGCCCAGGGCTCCTTCCTGTTTGCAGGGCGAGAAGGGAGTTTGAGCTCAGGTAGGTCTAGAGAACTCCCCTGTTATTTAGGGCTAATGACAGATTATAAATTGCTATATAGAGATATACTTCTGGTTAAGAGCTCTACTATAGTGCTAATTTAGATTGATCGATTAACTTGACACATGACATGAAATGACACATGTTTTGGACTGTGGGAGGAAACCGGGGGGAAACCCACGCAAGCACGGGGAGAACATGCAAACTCTGCACAGAAATGCCAACTGGCCTGTGAAGGATTTGAACCAGTGACGTTCTTGCTGTGAGGCAACAGTGCTAATCGCTGGACCACCGTGCTACCCTATAAAGGAAAGGTGGAGGAGTTGGGGTGGAAGGGGGGACTCTTCAAGGCGAAGATAACTGAAGCAAAAAACTGGTCATTTATAGTGAGCTAGGAATCGTCTAATTGGTGAATCATGCGTTAGTTAATGCGGGACCAGCCGTGATAAGCACATGATCCTCTTGAAATTAGTTTATGGTTTCCACTACATTCATTCTTCTATGGCGGGGCGCCAAACCAAAATTCATCCCGCCATGACTACAATACAGCTTCTCATTCAAAACCATTCAGTCATGTCTTTTTTTTTTAAAATAGCGGGTTATAATCGCACTAAAATGTATTAAGAGGTAAGTGAATTACAACAGCGCGAACTTGTCTGTAATCGTAGTAGTGCTGTGCGTTATTTGTTTAACCCTTTAAGGTGACATGCTGACTGACAGGTGCTAGCAAACACAACGTAGCTTTCAGTTAAGATGAACACAGTTTCCATAATTATACTTTATAGATAAAGGTCTATGGTTCTGCATACAAAGATTGTATCTTGGAATTTATAGCAGTTTCACTTGACTTCAGGACGCATTAATGCCGCTCTGTAGGTCTATTGGATGCAATTATAAATGTTCCTAGCAAATCTAATAAATGTTGGAGACATACTCGTTACATAAACGCACTAAATCACACTTCAGCAGCGTTTATTTGAGAGCACACAAGAAAATCTGCACTTGAGCAGCAGAGGTATATTACCTGGGGTGTGCAAGTAATTTTGTGCACAAACAGAGGAAATCGATTTGCATGCTTGTATTACATGAATGCGATCTTGACTTGTAATACTGCGCTCATGACATTTGTCATTGAAATAACGCCATAGGTAGTTGGTAGAGCTGTGTCTACCAGGCCTGCCACCACAGCTGGAAGAAATTCTAGAGGAAACACTGAAGTTTATAAATAAACTTCACTTAATAAGACAATAGTCAGAATTTTAGGATGTGTAAATTCAGAATTATGAGGAAAAAACTGATGTAAACTCTTGAGAGTAAATAAAGTCATTATTTCAAGGTATAAACTCAAAATTCAGGGATGATTCCTTTTAAGATGTGTAAACTCAGAATTCTTAAAAAAATGGAAATAGTGACATGAATTCCAAGAAAAAAGCAACTTTATGCAAATTAAACTTATTCTGAAGGAAAAAAGGACTTTTAGGATGCGTAAACTCAAAAATTATGAGGAATAAAGACAAACTTTAAAGGTATAAGTTTAAGATATAAACTCAGTCATTTTATGCCAATTCAACACAGAATTCAAAGAAAGTCTGAACTGTGAGATAAAAATTAGAGAAGAAAAATCTATTTAGGATGTGTAAACTCAGAATTTCAAAAAAAATTGCCAGAGTAAACTCAGAAGTCAGAGAGGGAAAGGGAGATTAGCATGATCTGCAAAAAAAAGACAAACCCTGGAAGTAAGAAACAAATGATGAGGAAAAAATTAGTTTAGGATGTTTAAAGTTTGAATTCTGTTCACGTCTCAAAATCATGACTTTTTTACCCTCAAGAATTCCGAGTACATAGTATACTATTTAATTTTTATCTCAATGTTCAGATTTTTGTCTCTTAATTTCAGGGTTTATGTCTCACTATTCAGACTTCCTCTGTATTCTGAGTTTGCATCTGAAAATCATGACTTTTTTTACCCTCAATAATTCAGAGTAGGAGTAAAAGAGTGAGAATTGTGAGATAAAACTCCTCCTCGTGTGTGTTGTAGACTGTGAGGATTCCTCTGGGCCTGAAATACGCCTGTCCTGCTGAGAGCACCTGGAAACTGGCCGTCTCCTCACTGCTCAAAGTGCTTTCTATTGGACTCCCTGTTGCTCGGCAACAAGCATCATCAGGAAAATTCGACACGATGTGGCCAGAGCTGGCGAACGCCTTCGAGGACTTCCTGTTTACCAAGAGGTGTCTGATCTTCACATCATATCGTGATATATTAAAAGAAAACACTGCTTATTTTCATCTTTCCTCATGTTTCCCGCAGCACACCTCCAGATAATCTGTCCATACAGGAGTTCCAGAGGAATGAAGCTGTAGATGTGGAGGTAATTTCATCTCACCGTACTGTTCAAGTCTGAATTATTAGCCCCCCTGTATATTTTCTGTTTAACGGAGAGATTATTTCAGCACAATTCTAATCATAATAGTTTTAATAACTCATCTCTAATAACTGATTTATTTTATCATTGTCATGATGACAGTAAATAATATTTGACTAAATATTCTTTAAGTAACTATTCAGCTTAAAGTGACATTTAAAGGCTTAACTAGGGTAATTAGGGTAAAGCTAAGCCGCCTTTCCACTGCACACGTTTGGACACGACTGTTGGAATGTGCCCCCTTGTGGCAGAATTTTCAGTGTTGTCATGCACCATGGGAGAGACGCTGATTCTTGCAGTGTCCTCAATAAAGGAGAACAAAAGCAAGAGCCTTTATTCTCGGTGCGTTTACCATGGTTGAATGAATGATTGAATACTAGAAACTCATAGACCGCTAAACATTTAGGAGGGATTGTGGAGACTATATGAATTTTTTTTTTTATTGCCCAATCATGAATAGAAATGTGTTTTTAATAAAGACTTTTTCTGATTCAAAAACATAAAGAAAAAAATCCTATTTCACATCTCGCGCGCACAGACCTGCTTGGACAACACTGAAATACATCACATCCGGTCGGCTGGTTGCATACGGTCTAGTCGCAGGAGTTCAAATATTTCAGCGGATCCACAGCTCAATTCGGATCCGATTTTTGGTCTGACATTTGTCGTGTGCAGTGAAAAGGAGGCTTTAGGGTAATTAGGGTAAAGTTAGGGTAATTAGGCAAGTCATTGTATAACAGTGGTTTGTTCTGTAGACAATCCAAAACTAATTATATCGACCTTAAAATGGGTTTAAAAAAATAAAAACTGCTTTTATTCTAGGCAAAATCAAACAAATAAGACTTTCTCCAGAAGAAAAAATATTATAGGAAATACTGTGAAAAATTCCTGAATCTGTTCAGCATCATTTGGGAAATATTAAAAAAAGAAATTGACAAGATGGCGAATAATTCTGACTTCAGCTGTAGATCCACATGGATAAATGGAGAATGCACTGTTACTCTATAATAATAAATGCAGTTCAGACTAGATGTGTAAAATTCAGTTTATTAAATGTATATATGATTTTTTTATTATATTATATTTTGGTGTAAATGAAATTGTGTTTTTATGGTTTTTTTTTTTACCTTTATGTATAATTATTATATAATTGAGTACACCCCATTTTGAAAATGAATATTTATCTCTATTTCTCAGTGATTATGGGCAGTGTATTTTGGTGCATTTAAACAAAACAGATTTATTAAACAGATATATTTATAAAAGTAATATTTTAGTCACCAAATTAAATTCAAGCTAAATATTGCAAAAAAAAAAAAATTACAACCTACAAAATTTCAACAAACATTTTCACATTTTTTGCTTCTCTTGATTTTTCCTCCTTTTTAATTTTGTATTTAATATTCTTTTAAAACATAATATTGGCTGTATTAGTTTTTGGAGCGTTATCATAAGTTATTTTGTATATTTTTTGTTCCAAATTAAATAAGCATATTTATTACTTTACTACTTTTCATTTTAACTGTATTAAAGTAATTTTTATGTAATATTTTGTGTTATAAAATATATATATATGCAATTTATATGAGGAAACAATTAAGTAAATCAATTTTTTTAAATGTATATATATATATGTTGTTCCTCCTCCAGGTGGTGCAGTTGATCAGCTCAGAGATTTTACCATTTGCCAATTTCATACCCAAAGAGTTTGTGGGCCGTATCATGAGCATGCTGAATAAGGGATCGATCCACTCGCAGTCTTCATCATTCACAGGTATAGAGAAAAAAAATACAACTCAAATCCTCTTCATCTGCAATAAACTGTTCTTATAGGCCCCATGAAATTAAAATCAAGTTTTTTAGACATTAGTATCAGTATGTTAGTCTTAAGGATATCTAGTGTGCTCCAAAACACTGATAAAATTCACATTTAGAAGATATAAACCTGATATAAAGCAAATCTTGCAGTTATGGATGCCTAAATGGATCAACAGTTTTTTGACGTCACCTCATTACTTCAGTTTTCTCATCAAATCTTCTGACCAATCAAATGCTCTATAGTGTCTGACATGCCCCGCCTCCTTCTTCTCATTGACTTTTCATTTGATGTGCTTGAGCTCAACCACACTCACTGACATGGTGGTGAATAAAACCAAACACTATTGGCTGTTATTTTAAAGGGGAGGAGCTATTATATGCCCCGCCCTCTCTTAGTTTTTCTGTTGAGATAGTCAAACATTGAATAAAAACGCACAATTTAAAGCACTTCACGGGACCTTTAAAGCCATAGTTCAGTAAAGATGAAGATCTTGTGTTTTACTCACTTAAAAGATGATGTTAAGCTAGAAGCTCATGCTGCTGTTTTCCATCAAGAAAAGCTGAAGATCCTACAATAATCCAGTGAGACTCGTGCGTTGCTTTCTGAAAAGAATAGAAATAAAATGAAAGTCATTCCAGAGAAATTCCATTCCATCCAATTTTAATGTATGTTTTAGGACAGTGGTTCTCAAACTGTGTGGTACGCAGCCTTCCTTCCAGTGGTACGTGGAAGAATAGCTGAATAATAAAAGAATAAAATGAACACACTTTTAACTCTTTGACGCATACAATAACTCCGAGACTCAAGTGATCAGACAGCATCGGATGTCCCCTGAAGTGTACGATTATGCTAGTGTGCTTAGAATGTTTACTTTAATGCATCGCGTCATTAGATGTTAAAAATCAGTCCGCTTGGCGCAGAGCCAGAGGAAGATGTGCGCGTCACTTACAGAGCAGATACACACGTGCTTGAGAAGTGCTTCTGTAGCGTATGCGGCTTTCGGTTTTGTTTGTTACCTCAGATTTAATTTAGATGTTATTCAAATGGCGCGAGACACAGTATGTAGACTCAAGCAACTTTGCCATGCTTGAAGCTTAGAGGTAGCATATAATTAAAGTTATTCTTCATGTGCACAGATGGAGGGACCGCGAACCGTACCCGAGTCTGCTTGAAAACAGTGGCCGGTGCGCAGTTAACGCGAACTTCACGGTTCACTTATGTGATCTCATTCGCACCAGATCGCAGAAATACCGCACATATGAATTGGTAAAGCACTGTATGCATTTAATCACTCGCGTTCTGACACACACAGGCCTACTGTAAATGACGAGCAGCAGATCTCATTTCTAATTTAAGTAATTCCAAATCATATATTTAAAATACAAGTTTAGATTTTAAAGTATACAAATATGTCATCTGTACATGCAACTTCAAAATTGCAACTTGCAAAATGTATAAAATATTAAATTTATATATATATATATATATATGATATAGCCTATATTTATCAGGTCCAACATTACCAGGTTTTGATGAATAGTACAGCAGCGTTCTTTTTACTTTTTAAGAACAGAGCCATTTTTAATCAACTTTTTAAAAGCACATACTAATTTAAATGATGTTTTTTTTTGTTTTGTTTTTGTCTGCGAGCACAGTTAATGTTCAAACTATTTATAATGTTTAAAGTGGCTGACAATATTACATATTCTTAATAATAATAATAATTCTGCTTCGTTTTTTAACTGTGCAGTGCTGCAGCTGCTTAATTACGCCTACTATGCTACTGTATTTTAATACTGGTCATTATGGTGGTACTTGGAGATACAATTTTTGTCTGAGGTGGTACTTGGTGAAAAAAGTTTGAGAACCACTGTTTTAGGATATTGCATAAAAAAATCAAATGTGCATAAATGCAAAACATGCCAGTATACAAAATGCATGTTTTATGTATGTTTAAAGTCTGTGTGAACCAGAAGTTGCTGAGACTTTTATTTCAGTATGTTGATGTACTTCCAACTGAAAGTGAATATTAAGTATGGGGCGGGGCTTTATTTTGCACATCATAGCAAACTAATGGTAAAATGGGCGTGGTTAAGAATATTGTGTCTGAAGCGTCAAAATGAGATCATGATAGAAGGAGCCAATCCAAACGCAGAAGCAGATGCTCAGATTGAAGATTAATAAAACAAACATTTATTTCAGTAGATTAACGTGAACTGATTAACTGTAAACCTAAAAAACAACAATGTGCGCTAGCCAAATAAACATAGCACATTTTGATTTCATGTTTAAAAGAACATAATAAACATTTTAATCGGATTAAACAACAATCGAATTTATCAATGTAAACGCATTTACTGAAATGTCTTAATAATAATAATTATCTCATTAATAATATTTGCTATAATTATTCAATTAAAAGGGCTCCTATGATGAAAATCCTCTTTTGTAATCTGTTTGGACAGAACTGTGTTTAGTATAGTGTGTCCACAGTCATACTGAAGTGATAGAAACACAATAAGTCTCTCTTTTTTTTTATTTCCTGACGTTAAAACATGACTCAAATCCCACCCATTTTGAGACCGACCACAGCGTGACGTAGGAGTGCGGTTTCCCCGCCCACCGAATTGATTGACAGCTGCGTATTAACATGTCTCCGTAGTAATGCGTATAATCATGTCAACAAGACAGGACGTGCGCAAAGCAACTGGAATTAAAAGATCTGTTCAGCTCTCTGTGATCATCAATCATCATCAAATGTGATCAAGAGTTTTACAAGTTTAAAACGTTTTTAAAACAGTGCATGTTAATGAATTACAGAGATTTTACAGTCTTAAAAACAACTACAGTTTGTTTAGAGCAGAAAACACCAACTTTCAGAAAGCTCTAATAAATATTATATATTCCTACATAACATATTATATATTCACATATATTCCTGTTTATGTGAAGCACTTTGAATTGCCACTGTGTATGAAATGTGAATAACTTAACTAATAACTTTATTTACATATTAAAAAAATATGTAAATAAACTTTCCTAGCCTTGAGCTGAAACTCTACAGACACATTCTGAAGACACAAAAGACTTAAAATCTTGAAAAAGGGGTAAAATAGGTGTCCTTTAATATAATATTTTGTATAACTATTTTATAAAGCGCCTTTAAAAGCAGCATCTGGAATCGCTCTGCAGACCATACAATACATTGATTAAAATTTAACAAGCAAATGTGAACCACCGTGATGAACTTGTGTTTTGATGCTGTTGTACAGAGGCTGAGATGGACATGCGCATGCGGGAGGATTTCTCCAAAGTGTGCTTCGAGACGCTCCTGCAGTTTTCCTTCAGTAATAAAGTGTCGACGCCGCAGGAGGGCTTTATTTCCCGCATGGCGCTGTCGGTGCTGCTGCAGCGAGCGCAGGACGTGCTGCGACGATACGTGGAGGACGAGCGGCTCAGTGGACGCTGCCCGCTGCCCAGGTGAAAAACACTTTACAGTCACACTTCTGGCTGATTCTACAAAATGATAAGCCTCCAACATAGGCCTGTGCAATATAGGGCTGCACTATGTTTGGAAAAATTGACATTGCCATATTTTGTTTTTATGCAATATACAGTTAAAGTCAAAATAATTTTTTCTTTTTCAAATATTTCCCAAATGACATTTAACAGATTCAGGAATTTTTCACAGTATTTCCTATAATATTTTCTCTTCTGGAGAAAGTCTTATTTGTTTTATCTTGGCTAGAATAAAAGCAGTTTTTAATTTTTTTAAACCCATTTTAAGGTCAATATTATTAGCCCCCTTAAGCAATATTTGTTTTGGATTGTCTCCAGAACAAACCACTGTTATACAATGACTTGCCTAATTACCCTAACTTTACCCTAATTACCCTAGTTAAGCCTTTAAACATTTACATTTTAAGCTAAACACTAGTATCTTGAAAAATATCTACTCAAATATTATGTGCTGTCATCATGGCAAAGAGAAAATAAATCAGTAATTAGAAATGAGTTATGAAAACTATTATGTCTAGAAATGTGTTAATTATTTTTTTAAATTTCCGTTTAACAGAAATTGGGGAAAAAATATTCAGGAGGGCGAATAATTCAGACTTCAACTGTATATCATATAGACAAAATAAAAATCTAGTTTTCTCGCTGTGTCGAAGTACATTGTTTATGTTAATACATTTTCATAACTTATTTGAGTGCATTATTATATGCCATTGTGAGAAAAAATCGATCTTGAAAGTACGTTTAAATTTTTTATTTTATTTAGTAATATTTAAAAATGTTATTTTAGACTGAAAACCTGTTGAACCTAGGATCCAGGAAGAACAATGCGGTTTTTGTCCAGGCTGTAGCACACTGGACCAGCTCTATACCTTCACCAGGGTGCTCGAGGGTTAATGGGAGTATGCCCAACCAGTCCACATGTGTTTTGTGGACTTGGAGAAGGCATTCGACCGTGTCCCTTGTGGCATTCTGTGGAGGGTGCTCTGGGATATGGGGTCAGAGGCGCTTTGTTCATACAGGGACAAGATAGCCCCTAACAGAGTAGGAGTTTGGATCGCATTGCCGACAATAAGTCAAACTTGTTTCCAGTGCATGTTGGGCTCCGGCAGGGCTGCCCCTTGTCACCAATTCTGTTCATATTTTTATGGACAGAATTCCAAAGCGCAGCCTTGGGCTGGAGGGGCTCCGGTTCAGGGACCACAGAATTTCATTTCTGTTATTCGCAGACGATGTTGTTCTGTTGACTTCATCGAACATGGACCTTCAGAATGCACTGGGGCGGTTTGCTGCTGAGTGTGATGTGGCTTGGATGAGAATCAGCACCTCCAAGTCTGAGGCCATGGTGCTCCACCAGAAAACGGTGGTTTGCCATCTCCAGGTTGGAGGAAAGTCCTTAGCCCAGGTGGAGTTCAAGTATCTTGGGGTTTAGTTCACGAGTAAGGGAAGGATGGAGCGTGAGATTGACAGGCGGATTGGTGCATAGGCAGCAGAAATGCGGTCGATGTACCAGTCCGTTGTGGTAAAGAGACACATGAGCTGAAAGGACTGAAAGGTCATGACTGAAAGGACAAGATCTCGGATACAAGAGGCCGAAATGAGTTTCCTTCGCAGGGTCGCAGAGCGCACTCTTATAGATAGGTTGAGAAGCTCTGTGAGAAGCTCTGCCTACCTTGGGAGGTGTTCCAGGCATGTTCCCCCGGAGGAGCTGGAGGAGAGGGAAGTCTGGAGTTCTCTCCTAAGACTGCTGCCCCCGCGACCTGGCCTTGGATTTTAGACTTAAAAATGTTATATATTTGTTTATTTATTTTATATTTCTACATTTTTAATCAAACAAGTGCCCTGAAGTTTCTGAAGCTGCTAACTTCAGAAATAAAAATAATAATTTTGTGTCTATCTCTACGTTCTGCTCAACTCTGTTAAATCGGTTGTAATACTGCAGATTTAATGAATTTATGGTTTATGATTGAGTAAAATATTCATGTGTTTCGTTCTGCAAATGTCTAGTAACATTTTCTCGGAAAATGACAATTGTTCACAATAACCGATAGAAAATCAGGGTTATATAAAGGGAATTATATGTATTTCTTTGTGAGTCTTTGCACTTACACTAGTCCACATCACGATTTGATTAATTGCACAGCACTATTGATCTATTCATGCAAAATTAGCCAAATTCTGTAACATTATACTGGTATTTCAGATTTTATGATTAGATTCTGCACATTTCACACGTTAGGAGCCTAAAAAATATAAAATTTTGACATTTTATTTAATAATTTCAATCTGTATGCACAATGTCATCTATTTCTTTGTATTTTGGGCTAAATCATGAACTTGTTTTCTGCCTGATTCTTAGCGTTTGCCACCATTTGTCTTTTGTTTCCTCAAGGCAACAAGTGACTGAGATCATCTTTGTGTTAAAAGCCATCAGTACTCTCATGGATTCCCTGAAAAAGACGCAACCGGAGAATGGTGAGACGCGGTTGTCCTTCAGCATTGTGATTGTTTGAAAGCATTTCTGCCACATTTTCTTTTCCATCTTTGTTTTAAAAACCCAGCAGAGATTGTCTGATTGGCGTTAAAAAAACAAAACAATCACAACATTTTTGTAGCTGTATAATATTATTGACAGTCTAGATCAGGGATGTCCAAACTCGATCCTGAAGGGCAAGTGTCCTGCATATTTTAGTTCCAACCCCAATTAAGCACACCTGAATTAGCTCATCAAGCTCTTTTAGGTATACTAGAGACTTCAGGGAGGTGTGTTGAAGGAAGTTAGAGCTAAACAATGCAGCACACCGGCTCTCCAGAACTGAGTTTGGACACCACTGGTCTAGATGATATTCACCAACATAATTTATTTATGTATTTTATGTAATTCCATTAAAAAATATATAAATATATATAATCTTATGTTTGGGACAATATTGTACATTTATTCCCAGCACAGAAACATTGTAGAGTTTATTATTATTGTAGGAGACTAATTCTTTTTATAGGGAGTATTCTTAGCCATATTTTGCAATAATGTTTTATATATTTGCTATAATAGGATATTGCTAGACATGCACAGAATCTGCGCCCACAGAAATCTGCAGATTTTTGAGCCCATCATTCAGTCTGTTTGTTTATTTAAGTAAATGTGTGTAAATAATTGTTTTGTTTTTATATACTTTCGGTAATAGTACTGAATAAAATGCAGATGTTTAGGTGATTTATGCACACTAGAGTTTGTAAATTAATATTATAGTAGATATATTTTGACAGACTTACTGTAGTTTTGTTTACTGCATAAATCTACAAATATTTTATTCCTGATAAATCCACAGATTGACAAAATTTTGCGTAGAAATAGCAAAATTTTTCCGCAGATTAGGGTGAAGGCTGATTTATACTTCTGAGTCAAGCGCACGTGTATGGTCCGGCTCAAGCCTTCTTGCGGTTGTGTAGCCCTTGCCGTGGCTGACGCCAACACTGACGTGTTGATAAAACTGATGCTGTGATGCAAATCGCAAGCTCTGATTGGTTGGCTTGGTAGCTGTGACCAGTGTGGGCAGGACCAATAGCTGTGCAAACCCGTTGGAGCGAGTGTTTACAAGTGTTGAGTCCTGTGAAGTAGCTCTAGATGGAAACTATGATTAATGTTGTTGCACGTTCACCCGATCCTGTCTCTGAATGAGCAAGTTTTAGCTACTTGTACATTTAAGGTAGCTTTCAAAAAAAAACCCATGAAAAAACACAGCACAGAGGAAGATAAAAACCTACTGCCTGCTAGTGTTTCGGAAGTGTTATTGCAGAGCAACACAAACAGCATGCAGAAGTATAAATGCATGGCTACTCACAAGGCTGGCACCGTGAGTCACGCTGATGACTTGTCGCAGATAAACCACCCTTTAGGCTCTTGGTATCTCGCACCACTAAACACCCAGCCTACCTAGATAGTATTTTAAGCCAAGATCTAGATTCTGTATTCTTGTTTTTGTTTACTTTATTTGCTTCTTGTCTGTTTCTCTTTCAGTGGATGGAAACGTATGGGCTCAGGTGATTGCGTTGTACCCAACGCTGGTTGAATGCATCATCTGCACATCTCCTGAAGTCAGTTCAGCCCTTAAAGACGCCCTGGGGCCCTTTAAAGACTTCATGCAACCACCCGTCTCCAAAGTGCAGAACGGCGAATCGTGACTGAACGTTTTTACTCCACCGCAAACATGAATGTGACTCTTTCATACGGCAAGCGTGAGGACTCCGATTCAGCCCCATCGTCATGGTAACCGTTGACTGACAGCTCCGAAATCCCATCGTTCTAAAGTTTATTCTAATGTGAGCTGATGATAGACTCTGATTGGCTGACTTTAATGATGTATTAACTGCTATGTTAAATTTGCAGTGTTGTTTTTATGGGTTTATTTCTTGATCTCCCCCTCCCTCCCCCCCCACTTCCCTCCCCATCTGGAGTTAATGTACAGTGTTTGGTGATAGTGTTAAAGATGTAATTAAGAAACACGTATTTGGATTGAAGATCAGATCCAAAAAATCATTTAAAAAGAGAGAATGAAAAAAAACTAATCATGATAATTACATGAAGAATGGTCTTTTTTTGTGTGTGTGAAATTTTCTCAACAGCAATGGATTTTATGCAAGATCTTACTGTAACATTCCACGTCATCTTTAGTCGCATTGAGAAGGGTTGAACCCGGTGTGTGTACAATAATAAATGGTACAGTTCTATGAACATCACATGTATTGTCCTCTGGTTACTCAATAGCTTAGCTTCAAATGTACTTTCAAATACATTTTAAGGTCTTTTTTTGAACGTACATGAAGGAGTTGTCGACTGTCCACTGAAATACTGGAAAATAATAGCATGTCATGGACATTGCGTCTCAAGTGTGCATTCAACATACTACGGTTGCCACATTTTGTCCTTGAATTGCTCTGGTGTGTATGACTTGAATCTTACACTTCATCTCAAGCATCCATTGATGATGCCAAAGTCATTTTAGAGCTAGTAATGGAGATTCAACTCAACTCCGCTTTTATTTATAAAGTGCTTTTATACGTTTTGAGAGTTGAGTTAACAATGCAAGTCAATTATAGCTCTATGCTTTTAATAACGGAACTATACATGTTTGACTTCAAAAACCAAGTACTCACACTACTGAGAAATGTGGTTTTCTGTGCGAAACGAATTTACTGATAAAGTCACGGGGCAGTGCAGACATTTTTCTGTGTGGACTTGTGTGAGAGCTTGTATTAAAGATAGACCAAGAAAAACAGTATGTGTGTTACATGGATAAATAAGGAAATAGTTTGTCACTTGTATTCTGTTGCTTAAATTATGTACTGTATATTCTTGACCTTTGCCTTGTTTTTTTGCTGTAAGGACCTTTGAAATATCTGAAATGATTTGGTGTAGTGTGACATGGTGTCTCAGTGGTTAGCACTGTCGCCTCACAGGAAGAATGTCATTGATTTGAGCCCCAGATGGGTCAGTTGCACTTCTGTGTGGAGTTTGCATGTTCTCCTGGTGTTGGCGTGGGTTTCCTCCGGTTTCCCCCAGTCCAAACACATGCGCTATAGGGGAATTGATTAACTAAATTGGCTGTAGTGTTTGAGTATGTGTGAGAGAATGATTGTGTATGGGTGTTTCCCAGTACTGGGTTGCAGCTGGAAGGGCATCCGCTGTGTAAAACATATGCTGTATAAGTTGGCGGTTCATTCCACTGTAGTGACCCTGATGAATAAAGGGTCTAAGCTGAAGAGATATTAATGAATGAATGATTTGGTGTAGCGATTTAGACCTGCCTGGAGCTATTTAAGCTGTGCAATTCCTTGAAAATAATTGCACGTCTTAGAAAGGTTGGCAAGCCATCAGCATCAAGCATTCAGCACTGCATTATAAGCATTTTTAACATAGTCTAGCAGTAATTATTGCCTGTCCAGCGTTGACATTTTATACTGTTACATGAAATATTTGTTTTAAAAAAAGCTCCAATACACGACCATTTACAACAATCAAAAAAAAGTGAATGAAATATCTTAAAACAAACCAATGATGACAAAAAATCCCTAAATACACCTTATTTTAAGAAACATTTCTCGCTAATAACAATTAACTTAGATTTTTGCCTCAGTAAACTCCTAATTTGCTGCTTATGAATAGTAGGGTAGTTTGGTTTAGGTATGATTAGGGATGTAGAATAAGATAAAGCCGAATATGTGCTTTATAGTTACTAATAAACAGCCAATATTTTAGTTTTTAGGTAATAGACTAGCTAATAGTGAGAATTGGTGCTTTGGTGGTATGCAATCTTACCTTGGACAAACGTGAGGATCCATTAACAAACACGTCTTTAGCATTTATTTAAGATACTAATTAATTTGGATTGTCGCGTTGGGGTTTTTTTTACTCCGCCATTTCGCCTCAGCCCGACTGAAAGGTTATTTGACAGTTTTTCGTTCAGCATATCTGTTTTATGTGGAATTTGAGCTGAATTATGTTTCTATCATTTATTATTTATGTCCTAAATCTAGCTTGTCTGTCAAAAATAAGCTTAATTCGCTGATTTATAACCTACTATTTAAGATCCCAACGTCTCTCTCAGGACTCCGGTTGTAGGTCTCCCCGGTAACGGACTGTCAATCAAAATCAACTCATTCAAAATCACGAGCTCGGTCTCCAAGTGTAAACTCCGGATAACGCCATTGGCTAAGGAGCGTAATGGGCGTGGCTTCTTTTGTGGGTGTGTGAGTCGTAGGCGGTGTCCCTCTGACACGCCATTGGCTGAGCTCCCAGCCAATAGGAGAGCAGCAGAAGGGAGTGTAACCCGCTCACGAGTACTACGACCATTCAGTTCGGCGTCTTCGCGCGCTATGGAGCGTTTCGCGCGAATTCCTAGAATTCTTTGCAAATGGATGGAAATTCGGCGCGTTTTGCCGGGCTTTCAGCGCGGTTTGGCCGTGTACTGGCTGAGGTAGTAGTTTGTGCTGTTGGTTGGGATGTGACATTGCCCGTTATGGAGATGACTGCGCAAGCTACTCCCTTGCCAGTGCTGGTTACACTCTTCCCGAGCTGGAATTAGCATTGGAATCGACAACCTCATGGAAAATGTGATGTTTTTGGTTGTGTTTGTGTGTGATAACTAAGATAGTTTTGCGTGTTGGAGATGTTCTAAGAGTTGTATAGCTTTGTAAATGTGTGCTAAATGCTTAGTCAATTTAATCCAATAAATGTACATATTATAAAGCATGTCGGTGTGTATTTTTGCTTTTATTTAATCGTGTGTTTGAATTATATGTTATATTTGTCACTACGATTGTAAATTCACGAGGACTGCTCATATGTCCCAGTTTTCTTCACTAAAGTACTGTTTTGTTTTTTTTGTCGAGCGCAGCAGAAATGCAGACTACCCTCGGGAATGCGACGGGCTGGGTTATTAATTTTAATAGATAGTTGATTTTGCCCTTGGGATTGCAAATACATGTAGGTCATACTCTACTGTTGCTATGAAGAGAGCTGTGACGTGGCTTTTTTCTGCCCACTACGGTAGAATCATCGATCGTGACGTCACGTGGTGGCGAACGGTAATACCTGAGAAGTAGTTTTTGGGCTACTCCACCGGAGCACGTGCGTGGAAAGTGATTAGTTTATGTGCTTGGGTTAATGATTAAACCACTGCAGGGGGAAGTGTGGTTTATGTACATGTGGGGTATTGAATGACGTGCTCTGATGTCATAAAAAAGACTTTGCCTCATTTAACCTAAAGATCTCCAGTAAACTGTCAATACTTTAGAAATTCAGTACTTTAAATTCCTATTTCACCTCAGAAACAGGTATTGGGTTGTGTATAATATTATGGTAGTGAGGTTATAAAATATTGGAAGGAAAACACATTCCATTATAACGTATGCTTAGGAAATTCATTATTATTTTTTTAATTAAACATTTATTGTATAACAGAAATATATTTGGTACACATCATTTACAATAATAATCAATGGAATATTTATGGTGCCAATAAATAATGAAATAAAAAATGAAAATTAAACAAAACAAAAAAACTAAGGAAAATCAATAGGTTATCTGATCTGAGATATAGATGAAATTCAGAGTGAAGAGGGCAAAATAAGAATAGCAATTTATTAGATTATACATTATTAAAGGTCGTGCAAACTATGTTTTGAGTGCTTTCTTGTTCTCTGGAATTGTAAGTTTGCATATTATGTTAGCAGTAGGTGGTCACAGCTAACGTGATTTTATGGCGGAAATACATGATTAGTACAGATATTTTGCCTACGTCATTCATACTGTGAATGCAGTGCGTGGGCTGAAAGCATTTTTATGTTACTGAGTGAATCGTTATTTTCCTTTGAACCAAGTTCATGACCTAGAGAAACGCCGTCCTCCTGTTCAGAAATTCCAACATGATTTATAGATGTTTGAGGGTTCACACTAACTGCAGAAGATTGCTTACAAGATTTATCAAACTCTTTGGGGAATATTATCACAGCTGTTGGTAAATACACCCATTTGTCAAATATTTTAACTCCGAGATCATCAGACTACGTTTGGTTTTCCTGCTACAAAGGACGATTTTCAATCGAGGATGTAAAATTAAGTGTACCAGTATTTAATTTTTAAGTTTGAACATAAGATGTGAAATCTAAAAGTTAAAAATGGCTATTCTTATACCAATTAAATTGTTTTTCTCCGTTTCCAAAATGTTAAACGAAGAAAAAAAGCACAGGACGATGTTTATTTGATGATAATGAAATTCGTTTAGTCTCACGTTTCATTTTAAAAATAAATCAATTTGACTTTACCACACTTTCATTAACAGCATTCACATCAAATATGGCATATACCTTCTAAAGAAGGCAATTTAAAATAGATTAACACACTCACCAAACCAAATAAAATGATAAATATTAAGCAAATTCTCTCTCAAAACAAGTCATTACTTACCGAGAGTCGAACTCCAGAGCACCAATCCCTGAAATATGTCGGTTAGTAACGGTATAAATTTAAATTTCCAGCAGCGCGTGATTTGAGAGGCATGGCGGGAAATTTTCAGTTAACGATGCGCGAGGCAATAATAAATAACGACAAAATACGTTGTGAACATATATATTTTTTTATTGTTTTGACAAATATCCTTAAGTTGTGTGTTGATGTTTTTGTTTTTACAATTAGGAGTGCCTGATATGGTAAAACACTGTTATTAGAGAAATATTTTAAATGAGCTTCTATTAAAATCTGTTGGCCATTTTACTAAGCATTAATGGAGCCACATAAGCAGTTTATGAATCATTTTCACAGTGAATGTGTGTGCACTTCCCAGAAAGCTCCTTTAGTAAGCATGTGATGCCCTTGCAGTGCCGTCCACCCACACAAACGACTGCGCTAAAGTGTGTTAGAGAGCCCCACACACACACACACACACACACACACACACACACACACACACACAGAGAGAGAGAGCTGAATCTCTGGCCAAATTAGTCTTGTTTTGGTCACACTCAGGTTGTGCTGACCAGATGGCCACTCTCTTGGGGAGTGTGTGTATATGTGTGCGTTTGCACATTGTGTGTATGTGTGTGTATGCGAAAGCCTTTCCAAATGCTCACAGCGGGTTTGTGCTGTAGAAGAGGAAGGTGCCACTGTGAGCATGATGTATCGCAAGTCAGACCTCACCAAACCTCCACACGGGAGCCCTGGAGAACAGATTGCAGGTAGGTGTTAATTCACGACGGTGCGTACAGAAATCATAGGGAACGCTCGCCGTACTTGACACTTCTCCACCGAACATATCATTTACTATTCTTTAAAAATGTATCATCGTCCTAAAAACCTTACCCAGATGAATGGAAGATCTGATCAAATTGGCATTAATCAGCATAATCATACCTACCGCAAATATCTATACAGAGCACAGGAGAATCAAAACAATACTAGTCTTTCCATTTACAGTCGAACAGGATGTACAAACAACAGGCAGAACTGCTTTGCTTTTTGTTTAAGGGAATGCAAAAAGGAAAACCGCAAACTAAACATTCAGGAGATAAATTAATATCCTGAAAGGACAAACAAAACACTGTTGGTTCCGCCTAGCTGCCAGATGAGTGCGGATAAACAAACTGCGGAGGGTGTGCATCTGTCCACTGAGAACTTCAAAGAACCGGACCCTCCTTGAGTCATTGTGCAAAGTTATTACTTACTTATATACCGATCCCAACCGGAGGTCGAGAATATTCACATGGATTTTCAAAGTCAGCAGTTGTGGACTTTTTAAAAGCAAGTGTTTGTATTGTAAATGAGCTCAAACGCACAGCAGGTTCCTCAAACTCCAGCAGGACGCCGTTCGAGAGACTGAGCGTTGGGTTAGAGACAGATTCGGTCTGATTCGGTTGGCGCCCTGTCTTCGGATTGGTCAGCTTGGCTGGGGCTGTTGAGTGCCGTACATTAGAGGAATTATGAAGACTGAGATGTCATCGCCAGAACCCAGCCGATCCCCTGCGATTCTCCAGCCTCGGTCCTTTAAGATGCCTCTAGCCTTCATCACCAGGTCTTGAGCTGCCATAGTGTACCTGAAAACAAACAAAACTTCACTAGTAACAGTTTCAGTCAAACAAAAATCACCAAAAAAATGAAAATTCTATCATCATTTACTCACTCGTTCTAAACCTGTTTGAGTTTCTTTCTTCTGTTTATCACAATCAAAGATATACTGAAGAATGATGGAAAAATTTTTAATTTTTGTTCCTACTATGAATGTCAATCGCTGCTTTTTCCCCAGCATTCTTCAGAATATTTTATTTTGTGTTCAACAGAAGAAAGAAAGTTTGGAACCACTTGAGTAAATGGTTTTCATTTTTGTGTGATCATTCGCTCACCATTATGTCGTCCTTAACCCGTATGATGTTCTGTTGTGCTGAACAGATTTGCAGAAAGTAAGTCAGATAGGTTTGGATCAACGTGAGGGTGAGTAAATTATGACCATATTTAGTTGAAAAAGAAAACCTGTTCAGATGTTCTTTATGTGTCTTAATCATGCTGATGGTTCATGGGTTTTATTTTTTTTTTCAGAGCATTGATCCCAGGATGCTAATGCTTTAATGGCATCTGTGGTTTCATTTGCAACAATGCCTAGAAAACACATTTTTTTGGTTCTCCAAAATAATCTTTCAAAGACCAGCTTTGTCATGGTATGAAGAATGTTTTAGACGAATATTTTCCACATCTGTGGAGTTCCACATACCATGGATGTTAAAGGTTTTCAAAGGAACCATGAATGTCAATATGTAAGCATTATTTTTAATAACATGTCAAGTTTTGTTTCACAATTTAGTTTTTTTACTGATACGTCATTAAGGAAAAATGGTTCTCATAAGAAAGAAGTTCTCTAGGGAACATAGAGGGTTCTACAGTGTAACAAACAGCTTTTTGGAAAATTTCCATTGAGTAAAATGTTATATTTAGGCAAAAGATTCTTTAATTTTTTTCATTTTAACACTAAGAAATAAATGTTTTTGGGTTTTTTTGTAAACAGTTTGAGTGTTAAACCTTTGGACAAAAAGTTGTAAAAAGTTTTGAAAGGTTCTTTCTTTATAAATCCTTTAAGACTAATACAATTTTCTTTACACTATGCCCTTAAAAATGATGGTTCTTTACTGGCTAGAACCTTTAGCTGCAACAGACCCTTTCTAATTTACAAAAGTTTCTTGATGTTGTAAAAAAAAAAAAAATGAAAATAGATTGTTTAAAAGTTCTTCACACTAAGGCCGTACTCACACTGTGTACAGTTGCCTTGAACTGGGCAGAAGCACGCTTGTCTCCCCTCCCATTTCCCCTGACGGCCCACACTCACATTACATTCTGGCCTGAGCACGCTTATGTCATCGATGATGCGCTGTTCAGTTTAGGAAGAGAAGCGTTCTCACTCAGCACAGAGGGATTTCTTTATATCGTTTGATATTCAGTGACACGCAGTCTAATATTTCGCCGAACAGATCAGCCACTTTTGACGCTCATAAACAATCATAAAGTCCTCGTGCTGCAGGAATTAGGAGGTTTGCTGAAGCTGCAGCTGTCGTGCAGTGAGGGATTTGCGTCTTTAATTTATGACAGTTTGCATTCATTAAACACTATAGCCTGGTTTATACTTCTGCTTCAAGTGATTGGCGTGACCCACGGCGCAGGTCTTGCGTGTAGCCATGCATTTATACTTCTGTGCGCTGTTTCTGTTTCTCTGCAATACACTTCCCAAACGCTAGCTGGCAGTGGGTGTTTATGTTCATCTGTGTCAAGTTTCTTCGCTGGTGTTTTGTTTTTTCCGAACACTTCCTTAATGTACAAGTGGCTCAAACTCGCTCATTTTGAAGCGGGATCCGGCAGACGTGCAACAACTTTAGTCATGAGGTGAACACAAAACAACAGTCTCCGGATCGGGACTCCACACTTGTAAACACTCGCTGCATCGGGCTCTCACCTCTGCCCACACTAGTCAGCCTTAAGACTGATTAATAAATCCATATGAAACAGTCCCTTAAAAGTCATGTCTCCGCTTCAGTTTTGGGCTCAGGCACGCTTTGCACTCACACTGCAAGCGTACAGTGCCCAAGTGAACCGAGCTTTGCCCCACCTCTTCCAACCGGGCCATGTCCGGCCAACTGAACTGCGCCTGAGCCTGATTCAGAGCACTCACACTACTCAAATGATCCGGGAAATGAGCCCGTGCACGGTTCCGATAGCAAAGTGTGAGTACGCCCTAAGAAAATAAACACTGCTGTTCTCTGAGAGGTTCTTTGGTGAACCAAATACATCGCTGTGAAGAACCTTTATTTTTAAGTTAAAAGAATTTTTTTTCCAAAGCAAAGTAAGCATGTCAATAAAGAGCTTAATTAAATAAACTTAAGAAATAAATGCTTCTTTTAGCAGCTATTTTCATAATGAGGCCAATGAATTCTTGCCTTCCAAATGAAACATTCACTTTATATTTGAGCTCAGTAAACAGAACAATGCTCTTCTTAGTATAACTTTCTCCACTTTAAAGAAACGTTTGTGTAATGGAAATGTTCTATATGCCAATAAAGAACCATTATTGAGAACTGATCAATGAAAGGCTCTTTGGGGAACCAAATGTGTGTAGATGGAACCATAGTTACAAGTGAAAGGATCCTATTTTCAGGAGTGCACAGTGGTCCCTCCTTTTTCGTGGGAGTTACGTTCTAAAAATAACCCGCAATGGGCGAAATCCGTGAAGTAGTCAGCTTAATTTTATGATTCATTTAGAAGTTTTAAGGCTGTAAAACCCCTCACTACCGCAGGTGCCTTTCACCGTGCAGAACGTTTCGTCAACATTGTGGGGAGAAAACTTGCAAACATACAGTCCAGCACTTCAGAGTCACACTGCTAGCGATCAAAGATTTATGTAAATTTGCCAAACTAAACCTATTCTGTACTGTACAGAAGACCAGAGGAGATTGATTGACAATGGTCTACAGCAAGTCAGGAAGCAGAACACAATGTGCTGTAGAAAAAAAAAAGAGCATGTCAAATTGCACACAAAATATCCACTAGACTGCAAGGCCGCGGAAAGTGAACCGTGTTACAGCAAGGGAACACTGCAAAGGCATAGGTTTGCACTTGACATTGGTGGAAACGGGTGAACTGGTATTTACATATATTATTAATTAATCACATTAATTGCATTTCTCTTATTATTCAAATGGTCAAAGTCTGACTGAGGAAAGATAGGATGATTCTAAGGGCCCACAGCGATTTGGGGCCCGCAGAGATACTATTATGGGAACAGCAGATAATCACAATGTTCCTATGTGTTTGGGGAGAGAACGTGATGTAACCCTTTTCTGCATGTCTAGGTTAATACTGACAGCGCAATTCTTTTTTAAGTGAATTAAATTATTGGTGGGGACATTTCAATATTTGGTGGATATTGGTGGGGATGCATCCCTTTTGTCCATGCTAAATCTACGCCCCTGGACCACTGTATTAGTTGAAGAGCTAAATTGTACTAAAAATGATTCTTTAATGGCAGCATTATTTCTTCACCCTCTCAAGTAAAACCCGGCTCTCTAGAATATCTCCCAGAATAACCCCTGAGGGTGTTGGGTCGTCTCCAGGGTTTTATGGGTAGATGTTTTGATGCTTAAAACTAGTGTTGAGGAACTTGCCTGTGCTGGTCATCTGGGTCACAGTTTCCAAGGAAACCAGAAACAGCATCTGCCACTTCTTGATTGCTCAAGACGTCCCAGAGTCCATCAGTGGCCAGAATCAGGACATCATCAGCGCCGTGTTCAAACTGACAAAGGTTATAGACCTGCACCTGAAGGACGCACAACACACTGCGTATTATAATACACAAACTGATGGAATTCTGCCTTCATGCCGGTTCACATCAAGCATGATAACTATGAAGATAACGGTAACACTTTACGATAAGGTTGCATTAGTTAATGTTAGTTAATGCATTTACTAACAGGAACAAACAATGAACAACACATGTCTTACTGTATTTATTCATGTTTGTTAACATTGGATAATGCTAATAAAGTTGTTCATTGTTAGTTCATTACCTCATGGTTAACAAGCATTAGTAAATGTTGAACTATGATTAATAAATGATGTACAACAATTGTTCATTATTAGTTCATGTTAATAAATGCATTAACTAGCATTAACTAATAATACCTTAAGTGTGATCAAGATAACAATAAAGACATTGGTCTAAAATCAGTCAACAGCAGAGTTCAGACCACAGCTATAACCATATAGATGTAAATAAATAATATAGTTTATAGTTTAAACAATATAGAGCACTTTCAGATCGATTTTTTCCAGATGATAAACAATAAAACAATGACAGAGAGTCAGAATACATTGAAATATAAAGAGCTAACATGAAGCTAATATCAATTTAAAGCTACAGTCGACATTGTGGAGAAGCTAGCTGCTTGATGTTAAGCCCTCTTTCTTTTCAAAGATTATTTAACAATAATGTCTTGGAAACAATCAGGGGACGTTATGATAAAAAGATACATGGAAGTTATGCAAGCCAGGCTAGCTATCCAATGCTAGTTTTACCGTTTTTGTGTTTCCATTCGAAAATGCTGCGGGAAAATAATTTGAGTTGTTTTTATTTCACTAAACTGACTGCGATCGATAAATTCATTGTTTGATTAGACAGATTACATGAGCTGGATTCACTGGTCAGATACGCTAGTAACACACTGACATCTGCTGGTAATAAGGGGTAATGCAAAAAGAAAAGAATAAACTAAAAATAAACATTGTCATTGTTTATATATAAATGAACAATATATACAATCTACACAAATATATTTGTTTATATTTATAGTTATCTTGCTTAGTGTGAATTAATGTACGTATAATTAGCATATCAAATAACTACAGCTTGCCAAAGAGTGCTGTGTATAAATGTTATACAAATGTGCTGTATAACCAAAATCTAAATTTAATGTAAAATGAAAGAACATCTTAAAATTTGTACCATTACATAACATGTTTTATATGTAAAGAAATGGGCCACGAATGATTATGCTGTGTTCACACCAGATGCTGAACGCGTGGATTAATCGCGCTATTCGCTCGTAAATAGACACGTGAACACTTGAGTTTACTCGCTTCATTCGCACGTCAAATTCACTTCAGAACAGAAGCAGATTTGTGTCATGGGCAGGGCTTCTGTCTACCCGGTGACTGTAGCTTCGTTGCTAAATGGCTAACATGGATTTTATTGAGAAAATAACTGTTTGTGCTTTATGAAGGCTGAAAAACAGCGTCGATATGTTTGGAGCAGTGTCTGAGTCAACTAGATCCTTTCAGAGGTGCATCAGCTCTGAGAGTTCATCAACTTCTCCAGAAACTGTACTTGAATGATGGAGGCATTCAGCTGTGCTTCTGACTGAGCCGAGCCCAGTTTGATGAATTGTTGCTGGTGTAGGCAGGAGGATTTTCCACTGGGACACCAACAACAGGCCCTACAAGAGCAAGCTCCTGATTGGTTAACGCGGCACGAATGTCCACTGAAGTTCAGATTTTTGAGCTCAAGTGATTCACGCGTTAAGCGTGTCAAACAAGCAAAACGCTCTATTTGTGCCGCGTCATTCACGTGTATCGTGCCGCAGGATGCCTATTCGCATCTTTGCATTGACTTAACATGTAAGTCACTCGCGCTTGACGCTTCCGCGTCTGGTGTGAACGCAGCACAAGAAAAAAATGCACACCTGAGGTGGTGATGTGTTGAGGGTCTGCATTATTTTCTAATAATTCAATGGCCAGGAGTGAATTATTACATTTATACCACAGTTCTGTTGCGTTTTGATGTGATTTTTGACTGTTGTAGCTGTGAAACAACTCAAATCATTTACTGTAGTGATATGGAGCTGTAATGCGCTCAAAACCTGCCGGAACTACTTTAACTGTGCCTTCATCTGACAATAACCAAACACCATAGAATGCTCATCAGCCAATCAGATTCAAGCATTCAACAGCTTTGTACTATAATTAAAAACACACTATATAAATAGTATAATATTAATGATATACAACATATAGAGTTCATTATAACAAATGAATCAGCCAGAACAGTGCCATATTTAAAAATGAAAGCATTTATGTTTACATACATATTTGTGTATATGGAATAAATCTTATGGATAAATCTCTTCTTTTTCATTCTTTTACAACCTGTTTTAACACAATTTTATCTGTTTTTTATTATCTGTTTTTATTTTTTCTTACACTTGTCTTTTTTATTCTTGTTTTTGTAAAGCACTTTAAATTGCCACTGTGTATGAAATGTGCTATAGAAATAAACTTGCCTTGCCATAATTAAGTAGTACAATAATACAAAAAATAACACACGCACAATTAAATTTCCCATTTGAGATTTTCTGCATATCTGCTCAATTGTTATGCCGGAAAAAAAAAAAAAAAAAAAATTAAAAAAAAAAAATATATATATATATATATATATATATATATATATATATATATATATATATATATATATATATATATATATATATATATATATATATTCTAAAAAATAATATTAAAAACACACATTTAATATATGTACAACTGGATACTACTCATTAACAATTAAATATATTACATTACAAATAAATGAATAATTAATGTAAAGCAGAGTATAATACTTTTAAAATAAGTAAAATAATTTTAAGTATAAGTTAAATTAAATTAAAAACATTAACAAAATGTAAATATTCATGTTAAATAAATGGTACAATAATAAAAAAATAACACATGCACAATTAAATTTCCCATTTGAGATTTTTCCGCATATCTGCTCATCTGTTGTGCCGTTAACCATGGTAAAATCCCTAATTGCTAATTGCTTGACTAATAATAAAGCCATCTGTTCTGACAGCGTTTCGGGTGGGTGTTTTTCTTCACATCTAAATTTCCCCTTAAAACAGAGCAGACAAACGCACTCTCAGTCAATCCCATAATCCCGTTAGCTCTCAGCGATCGTGAGGAAACACGGCGGCTTCATTTCATCACTGGATCTCCATCAACACAGACGCAGCGTTACAGCAGGAAGCAGGCTTTTAAATGCAAATCAGCGGCAGATCAAGACATGCATGCTGGGAAATAAAGGAGGGGAAAAAGATGCACAGATTTCTCTTAAACTATTCATCAGCACTGCACTGGACTAATAATTATGCAAAATATATCAATCATTATTATAATATAAAAAATAATAATAAATGTATTAAATATTGATGATATAATATTTATATATATTATATTTTAAATGCAAATCAGTGGCAGATGAAGATGCACAGATTTTCCTATTCATCTATTACTATTGATCAGCACTGTACTAATAAATATGCAAATTATATTAATAATTATAATAATAAAACAAATGCATTTGCGTAAATTAAATGATTAATAAATGTAAATTTAAAAATTTACACATTCAGAATTTTTTTAATATATTTTTAAGCAAAAATAATTTAATATTTATATAATTTAACATTATATTTATATTATTTTAAATTTTATTTTTTGTTAATTTTATTAAACTACACATACATACATACATACATACATACATACATACATACACACTTTATTACATTAATTATTCCAATATATTAAATACTGACGTATAGACATCAGTATTAGATGTTAAAACAAATAAAATTTACAAATATCTAAATGCTAAATTACACATTTATTATATGTACAACTGGAGACATTTCATTCACACTTAAATATATTACTTAAGAATTAAATAAATAATAATTAATGTAAAGCAGAATATAATACTTTTACTGAATTATACGTGCAAATAATTATTGTTTTTAAATAAAATAATATAAAAATATGTATTTTTAAAAAAATGGTTCATTGCCCTAACAATTACTGCATTTTAAAGCACGTTATATACAGAAACAGACAGACTGATACTAATCTAGTGTTAAAATATTAATCTAGACTTCATCCTCATTGACTCATCCTGAACTTCTGACCCAGTGTTTGTGCAGCAGACGGTAAAAGAGCGAGAGAGTCTATCGTTCAGAGTCAGAAAGCTGACACGATTACAGCCCGAGTTACACAAGCAGAGACGAGAGGAGGAGGAATAAAAGAGGAGCAGATCAAAGAGGAAAAACTGAGCAGAGAAGAAGATGAACCTGCGCTGAACTTTATACCAACACTGAAGCAGAGATCAAGAGCTGAAGACTGACGGGATATGGTAAAAATGTGGTAAAATAGCCAAACACTGGACAACACATCAATGGACATGGTAAAAATACTGAAATACTGGGCGACACAATGGACACGGTAAAAACCCGGTAAAAAAACTAAATGACAACTTACTAAATCAGAGACTATGTAACACATATAGGATTCTTCAGTCTGAGACATTGTAAAACATGGTAAAAATACTGTAAAAAATGATAAACTGGATGACATCAATAGAGATGGTAAAAACACTGTAAAAATACTGAAATACTGGACGACACAATAATTCTTAGACTGCATAACACATACAGATGATTCTTCAGACTGAGACACAATAAAAACACAGTAAAAAAACTCAAATACTGGACGATACCTCAATAGACACGATAAAAACACAGTA
>CAIGQZ010035256.1:409241-422874 GCA_903798205.1 Danio tinwini
AATTACAAACTACAAATTTCAACAAAATTGTAAATATTTTTTGTTTCTTTTGATTTTTGCTATTTTTGAAAATTTCATTTAATATTTTTCCCCAACATATAAATTTGGGCTACTAATTATTGAACCATTATTGTAAGTTATTTTGTTAGATAAGCTCCAGATTTGGCTTCAGTACTGCCTAAACTAATGTATATGCACAAATACAATATTGTAAAGCATCCTGTAGAAAATATTAATTTAAATGAGAGATTTGTGGGGGGTGTACTCGCATATGCTGAGCACTGTGTATATAAATGTTCTTTCATTTATTTTCTTTTCCGGGGTCACCACAGCGGAATGAACCGTCAGCTTATTCACCACGTTTTACGCAGCGGATGCCCTTCCAGCTGCAACCCATCCCTGGGAAACATACATACACACTCATACACTACGGACAATTTAGCCTACCCATTTTACCAGTACTGCATGTCTTACTGGTAATAAACCAGATAGTACTGGTTTATTGTAGTTACTGTAATTAATATATATATATATATATATATATGCTGTATATGGAAGGGCATCAACTGCGTAAAACATATGCCATAATAGTTGGTGGTTCATTTCTTTGTGGCGACCACTGATAAATAAGGGACTAAGCTAAAGAAAATGAATTATTATATACATACACTCATATACACAAAAATGATGGATTATTTTAACAATCTCATTCATTCATTTTCTTTTCGGCTTAGTCCCTTTATTAATCCGGGGTTGCCACAGCGGAATGAACCGCCAACTTATCCGGCACGATTTTACGCAGCGGATGCCCTTCCAGCTGCAACTCATCTTCGGAAAGCATCCACACACACTCATTCACACTCATACACTACGGACAATTTAGCCTACCCAATTCACCTGTACCGCATGTCTTTGGACTGTGGGGGAAACCGGAGCACCCGGAGGAAACCCACGCGAACGCAGGGAGAACATGCAAACTCCACACAGAAATGCCAACTGACCCAGCCGAGGCTCGAATGGACAATCTCAATGTTGGGTTAATTTTTTTAATTAAATTGAAATTACATTGGCGATACAATGGCTCAGTGGTTAGCACTGGCGTCTCACAGCAAGAAGATCACTAGTTCGAGTCCCGGCTGGATCAGTTGGCGTTTCTGTGTGGAGTTTGCATGTTCTTTCTGTGATGGTTTGGGTTTCCTCCAGATGCTCCGGTTTCCCAAACACATGCATTTCCCAGTACTGGGTTGCAGCTGGAAGGGCATTCGTTGTGTAAAACATATGCTGGATAAGTTGGTGGTTCATTCTGCTGTGGCGACCCCTGAAGAATAAATATACTAATGAATGAATGAAATTACATTTTGTCCAATGATTTAATACAACCCATCATTTTTATTTAGAGTGTATAGAACTGGACTGCAAAATAAAGTGCTACAAATTAGTGTATAAAACACCAATGAAATGACCCAGATTGTTTTAATGCGCAGGCCTAGAGACCTGTAAAAGTTTGTGTTATTGTTCTGACGCTGCCAGTATTTCCGGCTTAATCTGTCCAGCTTGAGCAGATTTAATGTTGTGTATTCAATATGGCCTGTTCAAACAACATCACACTCAACAACTGTTTCTATAATCCCGGGGGGATTATGAGATTTGTGCAGAATCACTGGACATAAATGCCATCTGTTAAAGCTGTTATCTGTCTAACGTGAATCACCAATCAGCCTGTAATCCATCTACGACAACACAGATAAAGGAACTCTTCAATGCATGTAGATTAGCACTGTCAAAACCATATGCCATTTAAAAAAGGTCAACAAAAATCACACACTTTCCACTTTATTTTGTATTATGTAAAAGTGGCAGAGCAGTTCATATTGAGACTTCTGTTGTGTCATTGCCTTACAATAATTTTAGCTGTTTAATTAATTACTCTATTTTATTTATAATATGAGCAATTCCAGCGTTATGGATGTGACGTTTGCAGTAAAAACTCAAAATATAAATTCACATAGAAAGTATATGTTAACATTCAATTCAATTCAATTCATCTTTATTTGTATAGCGCTTATACAATGTAGATTGTGTCAAAGCAGCTTCACATGGAAGATTATAGTGAATTGAAACAGTGTCAGTTCAGTTTTCAGTGTTTAAGTTCAGTTCAGCTCAGGTCAGTGTGGGTTAATAATCACTACTGAGAGTCCAAACACTGAAGAGCAAATCCATCGATGCGCAGCTCTACAGAAAGTGAAGATTTAAAAAAACTCGAGAGAAACCAGGCTCAGTTGGGCACGACTATTTCTCCTATGGCCAAACATCTTGTGCAGAGCTGCAGTCTAGGCGCAGTAGCTGGACCTCAGCGAAGACTCGTCTGTCCTTCAGTCTCATACTCTCCACTCTTCCATGACCACCACAGCAGCTGCTCAGGATACGGCCTGGTCCAGGATTATGAAAACCTTGGGATCATCTCGTTGCTGATCTTGGATTCAACATGATATTAAAGCAACTGTTTATATTTTCCAAAACAACTAGAGTTATAGGATCAGAAAAATATCAATCTGTAAACATTTTTTATATTTTAAATGTGGAAAATAAAGATGTGTTATGGATGTGACAAAAAAACGTCTGCGAGTTTGCAGTATATAACATACTTTGTGGAAATTCTGTGAATTAAACTGCACAACTCAAAAGAAAGAATGCTAATCAAAAGGATAAAAGTCGGCTCACTATAGAACAAACATCGTTGATTTTATTTTGACATTTTTGCGTTTATGAGGAAATGCTTCGTTATGGAAGTGACGTCTCTCTGTTATAAATGTGACAGATGTGAAATTGCCATTTGTGTGACTTTGGTAAATCAAATATAATAGTGTGAAAACATTGACAGAGACATTTTTGAGTATTTCTAAAGTACTGAAAAATACTTCCTTACACAAACAGTGTAGAAACGGTTTCTATTTTGGTGAAAATTTATTTTTTTTCATGGCAAGGTTGACATTTGCATGATATTGCTCATATATATATATATATTATATATTTTTAGCTGCTTTTTGTATTTTATTTTATTTCAAATTTGTATTTGTATTTTAAGGTATTTGTTTAGTATTATACAACACAAGTAGTTTTACTGTTTCTGCATTTTGTAGTTTTTTTTACTTATATAACAGTAAAAATGAACCGCAATTGTAGAAATTAACTTATTTTAAAAAAGGTCATTTGAGTTTATTCATTGATTCATTTTCTTGTCGGCTTAGTCCCTTTATTAATCCGGGGTCGCCACAGCGGAATGAACCGCCAACTTATCCAGCACGATTTTACGGAGCGGATGTCCTTCCAGCCGCAACCCATCTCTAGGAAGCATCCACACATACTCATTCACACTCATACACTATGGACAATTTAGCCTACCCAATTCACCTGTACCACATGTGTTTGGACTGTGGGGGAAACCGGAGCATCCGGAGGAAACCCACGCGAATGCAGGGAGAACATGCAAACTGCACACAGAAATGCCAACTGACCCAGCCAAGGCTTGAACCAGTAACCTTCTTGCTGCGAGGCAACAGCACTACCTACTGCGTCACCCATTTGAGTTTATATTGATAAAAAGTCTAAATTGCCAGATATTTGAAAATAAATCTAGGAAAAAGGTCAGAACTGTGATATAAAAAGCTGTTTTAATTCTGAGTTTACATTTCACAATTGGGACATTTTTGCTCTTTTTTCTTTCTATCTTTTTTAATACTTAAAAAAAGGATTTTATAAAAAAAAATGTACAATAAATTGTAAAACACAAAATACAAAAAGACATTTTATTAATAAAATATAACTTTATAAAAATATTAAATTATTAATACAAATATCATTTGCAAATGTAATTTTAAATTAACTTTTAAAAAGGCAGAATTGTGAAATGTTAAACATTTGCTGGAAAGGTTGGCGGTTCATTCTGCTGTGGCGACCCCGGACTAATAAAGGGACTAAGCCGAAGAGAAAATGAATGAATTATTACTAACAATAAATCAACAAAAATAGGTTGTTGTGACTCAACATCGGCTCAAATATGGACAAACCCAACATTGGGGGGATTTTTTCAGTAAAATTTAAAATAAACATTTTACAGAACAGTTTATATTTAGAAAAATATAACCAAATACTTTAATGGTAGCCTATTTTTGTACATTCACAACTATTCAAAATATATTCTTTTGTGTTTATGATGATTATAAAAATTTTTTATGACATAATATTCAGTTTTATTAAATTAAAATTGTCAATAATTCATTCATTCATTCATTTTCCTTCAGCTTAGTTCCTTTAGGGGTTCAGGAGGCGCCACAGCGGAATGAACCACTAACTTATCCAGCATATGTTTTACACAGTGGATGCCCTTCCAGCTGCAACCCAGTACTGGGAAACACTCATACACTACAGCTTATTTAGTTAATCAATTCCCCTATAGAGCATGTGTTTGGACTGTGGGGGAAACCAAAGCACCCAGAGGAAACCCACGCCAACACGGGGAGAACATGCAAACTCCACACTGAAATGCCAACTGACCCAACCGGGACTCGAACACAATTTAAATTCAGATTTTTTTTGTCATAGTTTAAGCTCCTTATGTTCTGAGGAAAGAAACATGAACAAGCTTGAAACAACTGCATTATAAATTATGAATGACTTGTAATTTATGGCTGAAGTAAATAGAAATGCTAGCATTTTTAGATGTCACGTCTCACAGTGACCACTAGATGTCAGCATTTATTAAAATGTATTGCAGATTCTCGCTATTCAACGTCAACATCCCACTTACCTCTGAAGACAGTTTAGTTTTGACAGGGTCAGGCTGCTTTCATTTAACTCTCACCCGAAACTGTGCAGAATCTGACGGTTAATTCCCGCGCTTTCTTCTCTCAGCAACACCTCAGGCCAAACAGTGGGGATTCTGGGAGATTTATGAGCTCGCCGGTGCCAAACGCTTGTGCTGCCTCTCAATACTGATCTTATGGATGGCCTGAGAGCAAGATTTAGGGTTCGGTTTGGCTCGTTTGTTAGTTTTATTGCTTTCTGGCTCTTACTGTCACGTCCGATATGGAAAAGTGTGTTCCCGCCAGCGGCGCAAAAAAAAGGGGGTTTATATGCAGCAGTGCAAATGGACGACGCACTTGGAAAAATACAAATTATTTATGACAGCGATTTTATTCTACACTATAGTTATTTATAGTTGATAATAGTAATTTTTAACTATAATACAACGTAGTAATATAAAAAAATAATATTCTGTACAACTATAGAGTATACATAAAAGTTAACTGGAGTAAAATCTAAAGGATTGCAAGAGATGTATAAAGTGACCCAGACTCAAGTAAAAGTACAAGTGCTCTATCAAAAAAGTGACTTGAGTAAGTTGAAGTGCTCTTTAAGCATCATACTTAAGTAGAAGTACTAAAGTATTCAACATTTTTTGTAGGCTACTTGAGTATTGCAAGTAGTTTATTTAAAATTTTACTACTCCAGTACTGAAAGTAAAAGTACAAGTATTGTGTTATGCAGGGCCGGCGCGTCCATAGAGGCGACCTAGGCAGCCGCCTAGGGCGGCATAATAATGAGGGCGGCAAACGCACCCCGCCGCCCAACCCAACGTACAGACTCATCCGCAACATCAACCCCCCTTCCTCACTTTATGAACTGGTCAGGTTCGTTTTCACTTTCGGGTTGAGGGTGGCGTGCTAGTCCATTGCCTAGAGCGGCAGTTCGGCTTGCTCCGGCCCTGGTGTTATGTAGTTATTAAAGAAAGCAGTCAAAAGACATAATGTTTTGTTTATTTTAAATATATTTTTTTGGGGCACATGATTAAGCAGAACGAAAAGAACCATGGTTTATGACTTAAAATGTATTCATTCATTCATTCATTTTCTTTTCGGCTTAGTCCCTTTAATAATCTGGTGTCGCCACAGCGGAATGAACCACCAACTTATCCAACACATGTTTTACACAGCGAATGCCCTTCCAGCTGCAACCCATCTCTGGGAAACATCCACACACACTCATACACACTCATACACTACGGACAATTTAGCTTACCCAATTCACCTGTACAGCATGTCTTTGGACTGTGGAGGAAACCGGAGCACCTGGAGGAAACCCACGCGAATGCAGGGAGAACATGCAAACTCTGACCCAGCCGAGGCTTGAACCAGCGACCTTCTTGCTGTGAGGCGACAGCGCTACCTACTGCGCCACTGCATCACCACACTTAATATATATATATATATATATATATATATATATATATGTGACAGAGCCATCTGCTGCTCTGGCAGTGATAATATGGGTTTGGAATGATTCAAAACATTTTTATAATTGTAACGAGTAACGATGCAGCACATAAAAAATGTATCAGAGTAAAAGTATTAAACTCATCAAAAATATGTAGTGAAGTAAAAGTAGAAGTAGGAGAAGAAAACAATACTCCAGTAGAGTACAGATACAACCTTTTAGCACTTGAGTACAGTAGTGTACTTAAGTAGTTCTACTTCGTTACTATACATCTCTGAGTATAGTCTACTGTAGTATTTATTTGTCAGTTAGTTAACAGTATGCTGTAGCAGACCCTAATAACGTTTTGTAATTATAATAATATATAAATAAAGTATAATGTATTGCTGAACAACAGCCCATATATTCATGGTTGTACTTTTTATTATCCTTTAATATATGATTGATTTTTAAATAGGCTATGTTGTATTTCTTTTTAAAATAAAGCTAATTAAAAACATGCGTAAGGAAAATCACATCTACACACATTGGTCATGGGAAAAGAAAAAAAACAGACATAACTAATAGCCTACATTAGATTAGATTATATTATACGTATTTTATTATTCTATTATTATCACATTCTATTTGATATATCTAGACAACCCAATACAGGTCAAAAAAACAACTTTTGGGGTTTTTTGGACAACTACCACAACAGAGATTTGCACTAAGTGGAAAAATATTTACTGTTAAATAAATTGTTTCTAATAAAAATCTTTTTCGCTCTAGATTTACTGGTCAATCTACGTTTCTTCTCTCACATATGGTCATGAGCTTTGGGTCATGACTAAAAGAACAAGATCTCATATACAAGCGGCTGAAATAAGTTTTGTTTGCAGGGTGGCAGGGTGCACACGTAGGGTGAGGAGCTCTGTCACCCGGGAGGAGCTCAGAGTAAAGCCGCTGCTCCTCCATATCGAGAGAAGTCAGCTGAGGTGGCTCGAGCACCTGTTTCAGATGCTTTCTGGACACCTACCTAGGGAGATGTTCCAGGCATGTCCCACCGGGAGAAGGCCTCAGGGAAGACCCACACTGGAGGGACTATGACACTATGGAGGGCTTCAGGATCCCCCCGAAGTAGCTGGAGGAAGTGTCTGGGGAGAGGTTTGTCTACTGAGACTGCTGCCCTTGCGACCTGGCCCTGGAAAAGCGGATGAAAACAATGATGATGAGGATGATGATCTTTTTAACCTGAGGCAGCGAGCTGCATTTCTGACAGGGTTGGTGGAGCAAGCACACACATTCTGGGGATTTTGTAAAGTCTTTTCTTCAAATGTTTTTTTTTTTTAAATATAGGCCTGCAACATGTTATTATCTAAAATAATAATATTTAAAATAATAATTTAAAAATGATCTTATCTTACAGTGCTTTAGAGCTATGAATGTGCAGTTGTGGTTATGGCTCGCATGGGGGCGTTTTGGACTGTGTGTTTTTTCCTGCTGCCTCGCAGTTCATGAGGGGATCTGTATTATTCTTTCAGCCTGTTTTGAATGGATTAAGTTCATTAAAAAGACACAAATCACAGTAATCTCTTAGAAATTCGCCTCACAGTTAAAAGCAGCTGCTAAAATGAACTTCTGGTGCTACGCATTAAACTTTAACTCAAAGTTAATTTTAGTTTTTTAATGTTAGCATGCTGTTAAACGTGCAATACTGCGATAAAAATAATAAAAGACAAAATACATCAAAATATAGGTTACAGCATACCTGTCAACCCTCCCGTTTTTCCCGGGATTCTCCTGTATTTTACAGTTCTATCCCGTTAACCTCCCGTAAAGGTATTTTCATGTATTTCTCCCGTATTTTCAGTCTTTCTCTGAAGGGTGGCACCAAACATTAAAGAGCAGAGCCTCCCTATATGCAACCCATACCGCCAAACCACCAGGGGCCACCCTTTGCTCTTAAATGTGAGTCTGTTCTGTGCTTTTGCTTTGTTTAGGTATGAAAACACTTTTAAATAAATATAAAAACGGCGGGATTCCCTTTCCTTTTATTACAGGTGCCGTCTCCCCTTCATATGCAATCCTCAAAACAGTCATATAGCGGTGCGTGACTGTCAGCTGAGGTGCTCCATAGTGATAAACAGAGGCTGTTTCCCAAACAGATTCTGTACACGCCATTTGAAACGGAGCGAAAGTCTGGGTTTTAAGTGCATGTTTGAACAGACATATACACATAATTAATATTAATAACATTTAAAGATGTTTTTTACATCTTTTTACATCTTTTACATCATTTTTTACATTTAAAGGGGTTTTTTTTCAAACGCAACTAATTTCGTCCTAAATGAGCATAAACAGTGAGGAAAGCAATCGAATGCTTTCTTTATAACGTTAGATGTGTGCATTTTTAAAGTGACGCCTGTTATTTAATGTAATCAAACAAAAAAAAATCTAAATAAATAAGAGATTCATTCGCTGCTCTTTAATCAGAATGTGTGAGTTACAGTGAAGAAATGGCTGATGAGATTTGATAGCTTGATTCTATTTTATTATAATAGCTATTTTAATAAGCTGAACTGTTTGCTAATGTATTTGCTGCTAATGTATACTATTTTATCTTTTGTAAATAATAATAATAATAAAACATATTACTGGCCATTTAACTGTTTATTTACAATGAAACAGCTCCAAATCAGCATATTTAGTAATTTGGGGATTTTTAGGGGGGGGGGGGGGGAGGGGGTCGTCAGGGGAATCCTTGAATATGATGGGCATATCCCTTATTTTCACATCCCAGTGTTGACAGGTATGGGTTACAGTAATTAATTTTCATATACATTGAAAAGCTTATATGCATTTTAACTTAATTTGAATTAAAAGTTTTTATGTATTTTGACAAATTATTAAAAGAAATTAATAATCAATGAGAGACAAGGTAGAATATGTCAGTTTAACGTTTTAATGGTGAATTCATTCTATGAATTATATGCAGGCATATGGATATACACATATGTAACTGTACATGTTTTGTTTAAAAATGTAATACCAACAACATTATAGTCTATCTAAAGGGTATTTCTAATAAAAACACTCTAAAAACAAATATGGACAAACCCAACATTGCGATAATTAATAATTTTTAAAAATTTTATTTATATTTTCAGAGCCAACTGGGAGAAATGTACATCTATCTCATTATATTATTGAATAATAATCCAACTAATTGCACCAGTGTTATCAAAAGGGTCTGAATTTACCTTTTGATTTATAAAAACAACAGGTCTATGTTTTTAATTATCAATTAAGCTCAAAAGTGTGTACTGGTATTTGGATAAAATGACAAATAAATATATCCATTGCTCAAATGAATGAGATTATATTTTGTGCCATTTATGGTTAAAGGAGAAAAACATCTTAAACTAATTTATGATCTGACACCAATACTGTGTACATTTCCTAAAGCACACACAATCCACATTCAGATCAGCACAGCAGAATGTCTGATTGGCTTACGCAGGAATGGTGTGACTTTTGATTCTGGAATGTTCTGGAGGGACAATAAATGAATCCAGCAAAATCTCACCATCATTTATATGACGTCACCATCATCTGGCTGTTCACACGGTTAGGAAAAAATCCTTAATACTTCCCAGATGGACGTCAACCAGACTGATCCAAGACCAGCATCATTACACCAGAACTGGTGTGAGATCCTATGTAACTCAAGAGACAGCAGGTCAGAAATCAGGAGTCAAAACCATCTCAAAGAGTGACATTACTCACAGGTAATTGGATTTGAAATGTCAGACATGCATGTTGTTTGTTTCTTTAATATGTACAGCACTTCATATCATATGCAGACACCTGAATGTCAGAATTTACACTCTTAAACAGTCAGATCACCCAAAAATGAACATTTACTCATCGTTTGTTCACTCTGAAATGGTTTGAAAATATTTAAGAGTTACCTCTGTCCAATACACAAGAAGATATTTTGAAGAATGTTGGAAATCGGTAGCCATTGAGTTCCATAGTAGGAATAAAAAAATATGGAAGACAATGGCTGCCAACATTCTTTGAACTATCTAGACACAACGGCTGTACTGTCAATAGTTAGGTAACATGGTTTTATTTATGAAAACAGGATTTTTATAGTTACTAATATACAGTGGTTTCCAAAAAATGAACTTTGTATAATGCACAGTCATGTAAAATGTGCAATTTTTATTGTTGGTGTTATTGGGGTCTTTGCTGCATTTTTATGTGAAAACTTGGCAACCCTTTATATGTCATAGACAGGTTTTTTTCAGCTATTTCATGAATAAGAGTGACATCATTTGTGTTTTGGTATTCTTGAGCTAATTGGGTTGTTTTGTTACAAAAAACCTGGCAACCCTATTATTCTATGTTATACTGTGTAAAATATGAGGCTATACCACACATTTGATCCAGGTATTTTGCAAAAGGGAGTGAAACATTTAGTTTTTTTGTATTGGGCTAGTTATTATTGGCGGTTGGGATAGTTGTGACTAGCCATTGTGCTAGAGTTAATGGAAAAATCTGGCAACCCTTGTATTTTATGTCATAGCCAGGTATTCTTTTTTTCAAGCATTTCACGAAAGGGAGTGACATAATTTGTGTTTTGATATTATTGGACTAGTTATTACTTGCTATTGGGCTAGTTTTGATTGGCCATTGAGCTATTTTTATTGCAAAAACCTGGCAACCCTGGTATTCTTCAATATGTAGTAGTATACTACTGTATGTGCAAATATGAGGCTATACCACATACATTTTTCAGGCTTATTACAAAAGGGATTGACGTATTTTGTGTTTTATCATAATTGGGTCAGTTATTATTGGCCAGTGGGCTAGTTTTGATTGGTCATTGCTCTATTTGTTTTCCCAAAAAACCTGGCAACCCTGGTATTTTATGTTGTAGTAATCTGTGTGAAAATATAAAGCTACCATATAGATTTTTTAAGCATTTACAAAACAAAGTTTGTGTATTGATTGGCCATTGTGCTATTTTGTCTGCAAATACCTGGCAACCCAATTGTCCTATGTCATAGGATACTATGTAAGAATATGAGGCTATAACATTTACATTTTTAAGGAATTTTTATAAAATGAAGTAATATATTTTGTGCTTAGGTATTATTGAGCTAGTTATCCATTTGGACTGTTTTTGGGATGGTTTTGATTGGCCATTGCGCTAGTTTTGTTGCAAACATCTGGCAACCCAGGTATTTTAAGTCGTAGTGTGCCATGTGAAAATATGACATCGCACTACATATATCCTTCAGGCTTTTGACAAAAGGCAGTGGCATATTTTGTGTTTTAGTAATATTGGGATCATTATTATTGGCTACTGGGCTAGTTTTGTTAGTCCATTGCACTAGTTATACCACATACCCTTATTAACAGGGCTTGACATTAACTTTTTTGATCACCAGCCACGGTGGCTAGTAGTTTTCCAACATTACTAGCCACTCGCCATTTTCACTAGCCACAATTTTATTGTTGGGAAAATATATTTTATACACATACTGTAAATATGACTTTGACATGCTAAAATTACTTGATTTAGATTTTGCGTTATCTCCACATGCCTCATTCATTTCACTTTTTGTGTGTCGTGTCTGAGCTTGCTAAATGTTCATGAGCAAATGGGCCATGGTTTCATAGTATTACAATTAGTTTTTATTTCACATAATTTTCAAAGCTCAAAATGAAGGATTTACCAAATTCATCCCAGACCACACCAAACATAAATAATTAATTATTTACTAGCCACAAATTTTTAAATGTCAAAACAAGCTAAATATAGCTGTTTACTATACTTTCTATTTAACAAAACATATGCACAGTAATCTGTCCTGGCTAAAGGTCCCAGATCACCAGTTAACTACACATAAATGGGGAGTAATCCCCCATTAAATCAATGTTATTGTACAAAATGATAATTAAACCACATTACGCAAAAGAAAGCAGGTTAAAAACATACTGTGTGATGATGAAAGGATTATAAGCACACGGTTAACGTTGTGATAATAATGGTGAAAGTGAAAATAATGGTGAAAGTGAAAGCAACCGGTGCTGCTTACAAAAATACAAATCTGGAGCTCTTGAAAGCTGCAAGACTGTGGGTGCATGTTCATCGCTTTTTGTCTAGTCTATTTGAAAGAGAACCGATCACATCAGCTGTGTTTCCAGACACAGTTGCTTCACGCAAGGAAACAGTCTCGCGCATCACCTAGCTGTTAGTGCGAGTGATTACCCATTCATCCTGTATTCATCTGCTTTTTTATTGCTCGCGCGAACGCAATTATTTTTGTCAGTCAAGTTGCTTCTCAATTCTAAGATCGCCTTTGCATGCATATTGGACCATCCTTATTGTCGAACCCTGCTTTTATGAATTATTATCTGGGAAAATTATTTTCAACCAGCCAAAGTGGCTAGTGGGAGTGTCTGTCTTACCCACTGAAATCTACCCGCATTTGGTGGGTTGGCGGGTGTTAATGTAAAGCCCTGCTTATAAAGGTATTTTACAAAGGAGAGTGGCATATTTTGTGTTTGGTATTATTGGTCTAGTCATTATTTGCCATTGGGCTAATTTTGATCGGTCATTGTGCAACTTTGGTTGCAAAGACCTGGCAACCCAGGTATTTAATTGTATGCCACAATATACTATGTGAAAATACGAGGCTACACCATATATGTTTTGGTTCAAGCATTTTACAAAAAGGAGTTTCGTGTTATGTTTTATAATATTATTGGGGTAGTTTTGTTGCAAAAACCTGGCAACCCTGTTTATATTATATGCTGCAGTATAAGAAAACAAGAGGCTATCACACACCATTTTGCAGCTATTTAACCAAAAAAACCAATTGACTTTGTAATGACAGGAGCAGAAATGTTTCCAGCAGTGAATTTTGATGGACGTCCTGATGGAGTGAGTGTCAAAAGGAGGAAAATAAGCCACATGACGTGCCAGAACTCAAGCCAGCATCAAAGCATCTCCGTCAATCAGAATTCAGCTCCTTATTTCTCATTCTTGTCTGACCTTTTGGAGTGGATTATGTGTTATTGTGCATGATTGCATGAGTGTGGACGTGCATACAGATGCGTCATGCTAATAATATTCTCAAACGGCAAATGTTAGGAAAAATCGGCACTGGAAAATATATGAAACAGTGTTACTAGCCAGCTTGTTCTATTCATTTATATATATATATATATATACTTTACTGATTCAAATGATTTCTTTAGAGTGAGTCTCGAGTAAACTATACACTTTTTCAAATGATAAGTTTAGAATGAGTCTCCAGTAAACGATTCACTGATTCAAATGATCCTTTCAGAGTAAAGGTGC
>CAIGQZ010035256.1:472273-495899 GCA_903798205.1 Danio tinwini
TCTGTTTTGCTCTATGGCAGGGATATTCAATTAGTTTGTCATGGGGGCCAGTTCATGAAAAGCATCCCAAATGAGGGGTCGGAGAGATATGACTTGCAATACAAGTGATGACACAACAGCATATAAGAGCCCATATGCTGTATTTTAGCTACTTAAGACACCCACGTTGGCTTTTTCTACATTAAAATGTTAATATATTGTATTTGAAACTACATAACATCACTGCATTGTACAATGTGGATTTACAAACATATTCAAATATTGTGTTTCACAGCACAACAAAAGCAGAGTATTGCTGAAGTAGGCTTCTACTAGTATATTCTACTAATTATATAGTGTGAAGAATAATCATGGTTTCACGGTTATCACGTCTAATGTAAATTTAAGCTTTATATGAGGTAAGTATTTAAATGAGAGGTTATCATTTGTGTTCATACATACATAATCATTTTAATCATTTGTAATAATTTGTCTAGCATATCTTTTGTTTACATTGCACTGAAAGCCACGCACAACTCTCCCCACTACAGTGTGAGATGTTTTCTACTCAGTGCATCTGGAAGGCATTATTGGCATATATTCTAATATTGGAAATAACGAATTGCGCATGGAAAAGACGTGATATGTGAACGGCCCGCTGCTATAGTTAATCCAGTGTGCGTGCGTATCAGCCTTGGTGTTGCTATAAGCTCGAAACTTTAAACTAGCGCACAGGTGGCATAACATTTGATTGCAGCAGTTTCGTTCCGTGCAACAGAATCGGCGTTGAGAAGCCTTTAAGCTTTAGAACACAAATGTTTTCGGCTGCCCGCACCACTCACTCGCTTAATGTCACTTAATGCATGAGGTGACTCATGCTCTGCGCAGCCTTCAACTGCAGCTCATGCTGTATTAAACAGACGCACGTCACTTCATAAGTATAGCGGCCATTTTTCGCAGGAGCAAATTGCCTAGCAGGCCAAGTTCGGCCCACGGGCCACCAACTGAATAGCCCTGGCCTGCTTTATGGTTTCTCTACATGTGGAGAGCGTCACATTACCTTCCCAAATTTGTCGCAAATTACATGACATCACCCGAACCAATTGAGGAAAATAAATATATTTATGTATTTTTGGAGTCAAACACTTTGGACAACGCTTGAACACAATTTATGACCTCGTAAAAATGAGATTAAGACTTTAATACCTTTTAAGAGCCTTAATTTACTCATAATTGATTTATCAACTTTTAATACTTTTTAAGACCCCATGGACACCCTGTCATCAGAAACACCAACTCACCCAGTGCATCAGAGTTCTCGTCTTCACTGAATTCATCAGCTGCTTTCTGAAGAGATGCATCATCAGAACATCTGTCTGAAAAACAAAATAATGTAATTATTTGGTGTTGTAAATAAAATAGTAAAAATCCTCAAATTTTACTGTCCTCATATTCTTTGCTAACTGCTTCAGATACATGCAAATTGATAAAGATTAAAAATCAAATACCTGTGCTTGATCTTGCTCCAAAACTCATACATGCATAAATTACCTTTAATTAAGTGAGCTACATATAAGTAACACATTTTTCCCTGGTTTCACAGACAATTTATAATCCTAGCCCTTGACTAAAATGTAAATCTGAGATTGTACTGCACCAAAAAATTAAGTCTGTTCTTTTAATGACTGATGTAGGATACAACACACAATAGCACTAGCAATAAACATACATGGGGCATACATACCGACTGAAGGACGAAGTGTATTGAGGTTCTTTCCTTTTAGGCCGTCAGTGCCTTGCTCCATTGCAAACAGAAGCTTACTAATTTTGGCAATTTGGAAGTTTTTATCAGTTTGTCTGTAAAAGTCATGATGAACACGGATGTCATGCCCCATAAATCTTGCAACTTGTTCCAACTCTTGTTCCGTAAGGTCCAACAGTTGGCAGAGTGTGGCGACCTGTTTTCGTAATTTAGTCGACCGAAGTAGTTCCGGGTTTTCAATTTTGCTCTCCTTTGCATATTTCCGCAAGCAGTCACATCCACGTATGTTTGTCAAGACACCAGGTCTTGCAAATAGGTAAGGGTTTTCAGGAGGCACACCAGCTCCTTCTCTCTTTTGGACCAACAAACTGATTGACTCCTGCATTCGCCTGGTGAAAAAAACTGGAACTTTTTTTCCTCTCTTGCCCCGAATTTCTATCCGCGTAAGTATTTTGCTCAACTCCTTTTCCAGCGGTGATAACGTATTATAGATATCCTCATTGATTGTATGTGTGCTTGCTTTCTTGTAGGTTTGAAGGGTCAAGCGTGATGCTTCACCTTCACGACGCTTGTTGAAAATGATTACCTGTGCCAGGACCGACTCGTTTAATGCCTTGTATGCTCCCAAATTCATTTGCTTTGTCAGTTTTGCTCTTGCTTCGTCTTCTACTGACCTGAGATGGTCTCTCAGAGCAATCACATTTTTTGTGAGGGGGATGTCATCTTCTTTATTCCATCTTTTTTCTTGAATGGTTTGGTGAGCAGTGATAGACACACTGTTCCTCCAATTTTTCTCCAAAAGTTCAAAGAATTTTTTTGCCTTCTTCTCTGACAGATCATCGTCGTTCATAAGAGCCTGTCCAATTAGGACTTCCACAGCCCCTTTCAAACAAAATCCAATTTTTACAGCAGTTAAAGGCTTTCCATATTCATTCTTGCCTGGACTAAATTTGGTAAGTTTCTTGGCAACATTTACCACAAACTGATACCTTGCAGGTGCACACAAATCCTCAAGCCCTTTGACAGTCTTGTCCATTTCTTGGGCCACCAGTACGAATCGACCTAGCTCTCTCATTCGCTGAGCTATATACTGGTGTCGTGACTTGACCCGACCATGTTTTCCATACAGCGATTCTCCATATTTGCAAATTAAGGAATCCTTTCTGATGCAAAATGCCACATTATCCTGTCTCATTCCGTTTACTATTTTCTGACACCCATCAGAGGACGCTGCAGTTGGGAGAAGACATGCAGCTTGAGATTGCACTCTTCCTCGTGTGCGCTTTTTTTCGTCAGCTTGATCCTTTGAACTGGATTTTTTTATTTTACATGAAGACTGATGTCTCCATAGATCCTTCTTGCTGAACATACCGAAACAGAAAGAACACGGTAAGTAGTCCTTGACAGAGGCATCAACTGAGGGCTGTTTCCAGGTTATAATTTCTCCTGATCCTTTTACTAAAACTTCCGAATTGTGTTTGAAGTCTCCTTTGTTTCTTAGTTGTTCTAAAAGAAGTTTTCTTTCTTTGGACCCTAATGGAAAACTAAAGGCATGTGCCACATCTGTATTGTCAATATGCTTTCTTTCCAAGTGTCTGGAAATCTTTGATTGTGGTTTTCTGCAGTAAAGACAATAATGTTTTTTGTCCCATGCCCTTTTAAGTCCTTCTCTTTTTGTTGTAGTTTTTACCGTTAAAGTAGATTTTTTGGGGGTTTTGACGCATCTTTTACTATAATTTCGGGTGTTCATTTTTTCATCAAAGGTGCCCTTACCATCTTGTTCGTCTTCATTTACACTCGAATTTAAATCTTCACCTTCACTCTCACTGGACAGATAGGCTATTTCTTTTTCAGGGCTTGAAAATTCTTCTCCACTGCCTGAATTCTTACTGGGGTTATAGTCGGGATCTGAATCACAGCAACTGGATATGTCTTCAGGGGACTCCACGACTTCTGATCCATCTTGATTCGACAGATGAATATCATCTGACTATAAGTAAAATGCACAATTATCATAAGGTCATTCAAAAGACACTTTACCATGATTTATAGATGTTATTTGAGTTTCTAATATTAAAGTTCAACAGTAGCTGCAACACTTAGCAATAAGGTTCATTAGGCTGACTATTTAAAATAAAAATGCACTTCTACAACACTTCTACAGCATTTATTAATCTTAGTTCCTATAAACATCAAAACTTACTAATGTATTATTAAAACTAGAAAAGTAAAGTTTGTAGACAAACTTTATGGTGGCTTGAGAAATCTTAGCCTGAAAGTTTAAAGTTATTTTAAAGTTGAAATAATTGGAGTAGTTTTTCAGAAGTATGAAACAATTGGCATAGATAGATAACTACATATATGTTAGCATGTTTCTAGAATTAATTGGCATGTTTCTTGCTAGGTGGTTGCTAGGGTGTTCTGAGTGGTTGCTAAGGTGCTGTCAGGGTGTTCTGAGTATTTGCCAAGGCGATGCTAGGATGTTCTGAGTGGTTGGTAAAGTGTTGCTTGGTGGTTGCAAAGGTGTTCTGACTAGTTGCTAAGGCATTGCTAGGGTGTTGCTAGGCAGTCGCTAGATAGACCGATTGATCTGTGCAGCAGCCGCTCATCACCAGTGTGAAAGGCAAATGCCTGCACGCTGCTTCAGCTCTTCATACGCACTGCGCACACACTGCTTCAGCTCTGCTTGCACATGGGGTGTGAAGCGATAAAAGTCAGGGAAGTATTGCTAACAAAATGGAGGCAGATTGTTTTATTGATGTTTCTAAGAGGAAGGTTTAAATTTTTTAATTAAAGATTATAAGGGCACATGAACTTAAAAAAATAATAATGAAGTGCAGGTATGTTATTTAAAAAACACTACAGTATTCCAATTAAAATAAGACTTGTCTAAGACTATCTTTACAATCTGTATCATATTCTCTATTGTAGCCTATGTAAATGTGCCTGGAGTAAAAGACATGTAGTAATCTAGCTTTAATAATTATTTTACTAAAAGATTTATCACAAATAATCACACAGGTTCATATCATTAACTGTTCTCTCAATATTATCCTTTAAAGATTCCAGATCCTGTAATTAATTTGTATTGTGCTATTTACGATGGCCGAGAGAGCCTAACCTGCTACAATTTAAGAAAGCACATGCAATAACAAAAAACAGCAGCAAATAAAGAAATGATCTTCATCAATTTGACAGCACACATGTTACAAACTCTCACAACACAAACAACAGAAGACAGTTGCTAAGTGAAGTGATTGGTGGTCTTTAAAAGGGGAGTTATTTTTCATTTACAGTCACAACATAATAACACATCCATATCTCAGCAGGGTCCGTCATGTTTTTGGGCCTCCTAGAAACATTTCTGTTGTGTTACGTGGATATTTGCAAGTGTTGTGACCAATTTGCAGCGCGTTTCTTCAGTTGTTTGTGTTGTGACCAGAGATGGCAAAAGTACACATACTTAAGTAGAAGTTCAGATACGCATGTTCAAAGGACTCTGGTAAAAGTAGAAGTACTGACTACTCTTTTGTACTTAAGTAAAAGTAAAGTAGTACAGCCTCAAAAATGTACAAAAGTGAAAAGTACACGTTTCAACCACAGTCCCAAGACATGTGGTATAGGTGAGTAATAGGTAACTAAATTGGCAGTAGTGTATAAGATAAGTGTGTGTGTGAATGTGAGTGTCTATGGGTGTGTCCCATTACTGGGTTGCAGCTACAAGAGTATCCAATGTGTAAAACACATGCTGGAATAACTGGGGGAATAACTGGTAAGTTTAGGGATAGTGAGTGAGAGTAACTAGACCTCACATCCTATTGGTACATTAATAAAAACTAACCTAAATTTAAAATTTTTATGTAAAATGTTTGTTGCGAATTTTGAAATGAAAATTGCCAAGCAACATCGAACCCTGCAATATAGCCTAACAACACTGCTCCAAAAGTCGGCCCATGTATCATCATCCTGACACAAACTCACAGTGTTCATCATGTAGTTTTGCACCTGTTAGATCAAAAACAACAGCTGCCATTCATGTTCATACACTAATTCTGTATGCCTGTATGTCTTTATAAATAATGTCCTACTTTTTACACTGAATTTTTTCCAAAATATATTGATTTATATAAATATATAAAATAAATACTTATCATATTTGCCTGCAAACTTTTTTTGCATTAGGCTAAAGCTGTTTTATTCTCTTCAAAGAGTAGCTCTCATATATAACCCGCTATTTCAGTGTTTTTTTTTTCATGTATTGTGGTTATTTTATTTAATGAATAAACGTTAATTCTGTTACAGTTTTCCTCAGTCACTTTGGTCCATTTCTCAAATCAGAATTAAAATTCTCAAAACTACCCGTTCAATCTTCAGATCATCATTGTGTCACTTGCGCACATCAGAAAAGCAGTTTCTTATTATGAACAAGTTACAAATGCTTTTGTACTTAATGCCCTGCTATATTTGTTATTCGTAATTTCATATACACGTAACCACAATTTGTTCTATCATCATAAAGATTTGTGTTTATATAAACGCTATAAATGAGGACTTCTCTACTCCTCAATCAGAAACAGTGTATAGCAGTGCAGCAAATATCTTGCCCTGTCTATTCCAACCATTAGCCCTGCTGGTAATTAGGGTTGGGCGATGTTGACCAATTTGGCATCGTACAATGTCTAATGTGAACATCGGCGATGGACGATGACATCGTCGTCGTAGGCGGGATGGGGATGGTTGTTGTTAAATATCAATTAATTCATAACGAATTTAATAATTGTAGCCTATCGTTTTCACTACCTGACCCACATGGTCTTTGCTTTACACATAACCAAACCATAAATAAAGTTACTCTCAAATTACCACCTGCCAATCACTTTTTTCCCGCGGGACTCTGGCAGAGTGATTTGTGTCCTTATATAATGGCCTTTTCCCCACAGCTGGTGGAGGAGATGAGAGTTCCTTTGGAGTTCACTGTAATTTGTATTGTGATTAATGATAACTTCCTTATTTTAGTATTATTATAAGAAAATAATAACAAGTAAAGATGCTAGGGCTCGACCGTTTCGGCATATGCGCTCGAAATTTTATGCAACCTAAAATATATATTTGAAAGCATTTGTGCAAGTGAATAAACTGTTACCGTGCGACCTGTTTTCACGGCAAAATCCTAACCATGTGCGCGGACTTAGGAGACATTTATGCAGAATGCATCTTTGCACCTAAAGACGCCAAACGCAGCACTCAGGAACAGATTAAAACAGTTGTTATGTGAACTTGCTCAAGTAAAAAGAGCCCGCAATGCTTGCCCCGCCTTTGTGCTCTTCTTATTCGCCCACTGCGCTAGAACTGAACACGAATGGATTGGTTTATATCAGCTGTCAATCACTCAGTCAACGCCTTCTGCCTTCAGATGACAGGAGCTACAACCGCGGAAATGTGAAGCGCTAAAGATGAGAAAATGAAAACAACACTGACAGATTTAGTTTTAGAAAGCACCTAAAGTCACTAATAATGACACATCTGATTAGTTATCATGTGCTGAATGTTAATCCACCATTTACACTTTTCCAAGAGTGGATAAAAGACTTCCAGTGGCTTCAAGTCCGCTATGAAAAAACTAAAGCCATTTACTGTAAAGTCTGTGGGACAGGGTTTGCAGGTAACAGCATTTGCCACTAAATCTACACATTTTAAGCGTGAGATGTGCTGTATAATCCTTCATTTAATCCTCACCATGCTGTCAGCAGTGCAAGCGGCAGCTATAATTAAACAATAACAGCTCATGAAAAGACCGTTACTGCTATTAAGATGACATGCAAATAATAAGTTATATATCAATATACATGTGGGGCGGGGCGATGGATCGCGATGCTGGCTCAGCATCACGAAGTTTATCGGCCATCGGCGATGGACGATGGCATCGTCTATCGGCCCAACCCCACTGGTGATCTGGAGGATTTTAAACATGTGCGAACAGCAGCAGCACGGATATAGGCCATGTGTCTGAATAACGAACCATAGACTGTAATGAACTCAACTGATAAAAGACAAAGTCTGTCATTCTCTAATTCTCGTACAGCTCTCCCGACAAAAATGCTTGCTGCAAACCAACAGCTTTGCTGTTTCGGCCCAGAGAGCATCGCGGGGAACAAACAAATACAACTCGTGCCGTGCAGACGCTGTCTCACCTAGTCATTGGGTCTGATAGTAGTGATGTGCGGATCGATACTAAAATATTAATATCTCTGATACCAGCTTTGTATGTTTTAGAATCGATTATCTTATCAAAATATCGATATTTTAATAATTTGGATTTTATTGGAAATAGAAATACAGCGCAAAGTAACCACAATTACCCTAGATTATCTGAATAAAGCCAACTTTGTCGGAACTACTTGTTCTTCCGCCTGCCAAGTCATGTGTGTAATATGGCACTGTACAACTGCAGAGCATGCTACAGTAGCTAGCCACTCAGTCCGCTGGCACATGTTGTTTAGTCACGCTGTCATTGGATATGGGTAACCGCAAGCGAAGTTATTCATTCATTCATTTTCTTTTTGGCTTAATCCCTTTATTCTGGGGTTGCCACAGCGGAATGAACCGCCAACTTATCCAGCAGGATTTTACGCAGCGGATGCCCTTCCAGCCGCAACCCATCTCTGGGAAACATCCACACACACTCAAACACTACTGACAATTTAGCCAACCCAATTCACCTGTACTGCATGTGTTTGGACTGTGGGGGAAACCAGAGCACCTGGAGGAAACCACAAACCTAATCAAACATCTACATATAAATCACAAGACAGAATATGACAACGTCATGACTAGGCGATCAGAAAAGGAGGAAAGGAGAGGCACAGGTGCTGCTAGGGCGAGACAGACATCGCTTTCAGAGTCCTCAGGTGCAGCAGGCAGGCACTATTCAGGTACAGAGGGACAAAATGTGGCGATGTGGCTGTATTTTGGGGCCTTAGGATTTTTGTGACAATGATAAAACAATGAAAAAAGGTTAAAAACACTTTCAGGGGGAACCAGATTAACTTGTCACTAAACGTAGAAGTTTAAATGTTTTTTGTGTTAAGATGTTCAGGCAGGCGTTTTAAGATATACATGCTCAGATGCTGTTAATAAATATGTAAGTTGGCTTTTTTGTATGATAATTCTTCATTAATAAATGATAAACAAGAATAACTCGTAATATGTCTCATATTCAGTATAAAGTGACACTTTTAAGTACACTACTTGTTACTTTAATTTCCCAAACAGTCATTTTTGGGCAGTATCAGATCGATATCGCCGATACTCGCCTTCATTTTACTTGGTATCAGATCGGATAGGAAACCAGTAATTAAGTAATAACAGTAACACATCACTATCTCCCAGCTTGGCAGGTCTGCTTTGCCTTCGGAAAGCATGTGCTCTCATGAATAATTAAGTAGCAGGGTCTTCTCATAGGATAAGAAAACTCATCGATTTTGGTCCCGCTCCAAAAATTATTTTTAACCCGAAAGAAATTAGCTGACAAAAGCTCAAAATTATCTGGTTTTCCCCACAATTAAAGCTGACAGGAGCTAATGCTGTCTGAACTGATGCTCAACACACACAAATATGTTATATTTTAAAATTTCTAAATCCCAGGGTTTCTTAAACCTTTAAGCTCTCTCGGCCGCTGTAGCTATCACATTGTGTGTTTAATTTGAAAAATGTTACTGAAGATTAATAAAAAATTTGTAAAGACACATACCTGTGCTGACTTCACTTCCACGATCTGCACACCAAAGATTAAAAAATATTTATTAGTATAAACAAAGCCATTTAAGTCACAAGTAACTATTAACAATTAGGCTGTACAGTACTACTTTGACAAAAGTTTAGGTGTTCAGATTTTTTTATTACAAATAGCACAAAAAAAGCTCCTCCAGATTCCCTCTCCCCCTCCCCCACTCCTGCCATGTGAAGTTCACTTTGTGAATCTGCTGCTCTGCTTGATTGAATCGCGCCCATCCCCCATCCCGAAATCACTTACAGAAGTTACAGCATTTTCACTGCATACTGATATAGAAATGATTAAAAACGTCTAAAAATGTCTAAAAACAGTTCACATGTACAAATAAAACTGATAAAATTGACATTTAGCTGATAAAACTCAAACGATAAACATATTGGCCTACTGTTAACCAATTTCAGTATGAAATTTCCACTTAATTATCACTGAAAGAAATTTCATTATAAATGTTTTTAAAATGACGTTACAGCATCTTAATAACTAACATTTTATGTCAAATTAATGTGCACGCTAGGCTGAAGGCCTTCAGTCGTAAAATCGTGCCTGTGCTCTAAATACACCGAGCGAAGTGACAATTATGACCAATAAATAAATAAATAAAACAAATTAAATGAGAAATAAGGTAAAAATCTCACCTGTTGTGCAGCAGCAGCCTCACACTTTGAGTGATGTGCTCGCAAGCGCTCAATCCTCCTTCTCAGTCGCTCCATTTCTGCTCGTGCTGCTGCTAAACTTTTCATCGTCAGGTGTCTGTGGGGTGCGGGTGGGGGAGGGGCGGGCGTGGCTGCCAATTAAGGCTTTAGCAATGCTGGACGGGCCTAACTATCATGACCATATTCTCCAGTGTTTAAAATCATACTGTATGTGCTTGTTTACAATAATATTGATAATATTAAAACTGCAGTTAAAGGCAAATTCATGAGCACACTACATAGATTATTAGTGAAGCTTTAAAATTATTAATACAATGTGGATAAATACTGGATTAATCTTTTGTAAGCATAAATGTATCCAATCCTATTTTAATTATTTTAATTATTTTTTTTAATTAAATTGCTATACTTTCAATAATGTATGTTATATAAATACCACATTTGTACTTATTGTAGTTTTCTTCAAATTAAAAACAAACTAACAAATAGAAGTACAGGTAGGTCACAACATGGGCTGCAGGTGTATATAAACCCAGCTAAATTATTATTTATTGCTGACAGTGACCATGAGCTAGCTGTTATGAACTTGTGTCGTCAAGCCGAAAGAGGATGATTTGTAAGAAATTAATACAAACCAAAACCAAAGTTGTGAAAAATGTTACAGGATTGTACCATGTTATTTCTGCTCATTTTTAGTGTTTTAGATATGCAAATACTATTAGATACATTGTGTTTTGCCATGGTTAATGCCAAAGTCCCATACTCAGAAATTTCTGATCTTTAAAAGGGTACTATTTCAGGAGTAATAATGACTTTCTGAAGGCCACCGTTTTACACTGAACTTTTAGATCTAGATTTCTGTTGTGGAAACACATTGAGTACCAGTTAAAGTCACTAGATCCTGGAGAAAGTTCCTGTTCTGTGGACTGGCTTTAAAATAGTCATGGACTCTGTTCTGCTACTGTGTATGGCCACAGAGAATGCTAATGTCCAGCTACAGGTCATGTGAGAGACTAAGGGCTTACTCACACTATGCTATCCGAACGGTTCACTTGGCCGGCCCTGGCCTGGTTGGAACAGGTGGGCCTGAGCGCGGTTCACTTGGGTGAACAGTGTGAGTGCAAGCATGCCTAAGCCCGAAACTGAAAGCAAGAAATGAGGCTGTGATATGCCTTAAATGACCCATCTGCGCTTAAATTACCCATCTAAAGTCCTCGTAAATTAATGATTAATGGATTAATTAATCATTCATACTGTTCAATGAATGCAAACGATCGACGTTGATTGAAGACTCAAACCCCTCACTGCACCACAGCTGCAGCTTCAGCAAACCTCCTAATTCCTGCAGCACGAGGACTTTATGATTGTTTATGAGCGTCAACAGTGTCTGATCTGTTCAGTGAAATATTAGACTGTGTGTCTCCGCATATCAAACCACTTAAACCATATAACTAAAGACATGTCCACTGTGCTGAGCGAGAGCGCTTACTGAACAGAGCATCATCCATGACGGAAGAGCGCCCAGACCCCAATGTAATGTGAGTGCGGGCCGTCGGGGGAGAGGGGAGGGGGCACAATCGTGCTTCGGCCCGGTTCAAGGCAACTGTACATAGTGTGAGTACGGCCTAAGGGTGTACTCACACTATGTACAGCTCCCTTGAACTATGCTGAAGCACGCTTGTCCCCCCTCCCATCTCCCCCAACAACCCGCATTCACATTGCATTCGGGCCTGTGCACGCTTACATCATCAATGATGCACTGTTCAGTTTAAGAAGCGTTCTCGTTCAGCACAGTGGACATTTCTTTATATCATTTCAGTGGTTTGTGACACGCAGTCAAATATTTCGCCGAACAGATCAGACACTTTTGATGCTCATAAACAATCATAAAGTCCTCGTGCTGCAGGAATTAGGAGGTTTGCTAAAGCTGCAGCTGTGGTGCAGTGAGGGGTTTGTGTCTTTAATAAACTACGACAGTTTGCGTTCATTGAACAGCACGAATAATTAGTAAATTAAAAGTCACGTCTTGTCTTCAGTTTCGGGCTCAGGCACACTTTGCACTCACACTACAAGCATACCGCGCCAAAGCCCAAGTGAACTGCGCTCTGGCACACCTCTTCCAACCGGGCCAGGGCCAGCCAACTGAACCGTCTCTGAGCCAGATTCAGAGCACTCACATTTCTCAAACGAACCAGGAAAGTGCCCAGGCATGGTTTGAATAGCAAAGTGTGAGTGCACCCTTAAAGATGGAAAAGCAGGTTCACTGTATGGGGCGTGCTGAGCACTGTTTTCACTCTGCAGGAAAACTCCATGTCTGGTATAGACACTATTACACTAAATGATAAATGACGTTGCTTGAGACACTTATTAAATTATTGATCACACTTCACTGCTCTATTACATGATGGTTTCTAAGTAAATAAGTAAAAATTGATACCTGACATATTTTTACAGTTGAATTGAATCAGCTTATTGCTGAACAATGACAAAATTCACAAACAATGCATCATTTTCCTGTTACTGCTGTAAAGCTGCCTTAAAGCAATCTGTACTGTAAAAAGCCCTATGGAAATAAAGGTGATTTATCTCAACACTATACAAATACTACTATGACAAACATGATCTCTGTAGGCTGTAAATACTTTGAGCACTGCATTCATGTAACTGAGTTACTGAACTTAAAATCTATGAAGTAATCACATCCTTTACATAGACTTTTGGACAACAATAGAATATTAAAAAAACAATTATTTTTTGAGCCTTTAACACTTTTTACATCACAAGTTTTCTTTTTTAATAGGGTAGAGTAAAAGCACTGCAGGTAAGCTGCAACTCTCTCTCTCTCTCTCTCTGCTGAAGTATTAGTGCTGAGGGATTGATAATCACTGGCTAATGTCTATAAGTACATGACTGACTGGTCTGGCCTGCAACAAGATGTAGCAAACATTTCTATAAGTGTCTTCTACAACCTATTAATTATTGATGACTGTTGAAAACTAAAACAGAATTCTGGACATTTTCAGATATTAATAAAAAAAATCCCAAAAAGAGGACATGTTTGGAAAAAAGAAGACTTCTGGTCACCCTACATAATCTCTGTTTGGATGGGAATATCTTTAGATGGAGATGTGGGGTAAATTATTATTAGTAAATTATAGCCTTTCCGTGCTTTTTCCCCATCTGAAGGTGCCATCTTAATGTCAGCACAGATTATGCTAACTTTTACCTAATATAAAAGGCCAGAGAAGAATGTCTCCAGTACCGATAATGCTCTGGAAACAGACCAGCAGTAAATATGTAAATATTTGGCCAATTTCTGTTTAAAAGTCTTCCACAGTTGACTCTATGAAGGCTAAAGCAGTGGAACACATCTGTTAAACAATCTACAGGTGTTTTTACACAATTCAGATCAATATGAAGGTTTGTTTACAGGAATGACATTTATTTAGGTAAGTGCTTATTATTGACAGAATCCAATCTTAATTATTTGATTGGACATGTACCTACAGCAGGAAGCAGCTAAATTCACACAACAGTGAGGTAAAGGCAGAACATAATGTTAGCCTTTCATATTCTATAGGAATTGTCCATTAATACTTGCTTAATAATACTTGGGACACCAAAGACTAACACCATTTGAAGTTTAAGACTTTTAAGATCTTTCTACAAACATGTAAACAGCCTACAGGTTATGTGTAAACTTAAGTGTGAGTAGATGTGTCAGGGTAATAACAGAATCAGGGTGTTGTCAGTCCATGTCTGTATCCTGATGAGCGTGCTTTGGCAGCATTGTGCCTATGAAGGTTTGAGCTCGGGCAAATCTATACATTCCCTATGTGAATAAACCAGCACATCGGCAGACCAGCACATCGGCATCAACATTTACATATCTGCTCAAAATATTATTCATAAATAAATAAATAAATAAAATAATTCTAATCACCAGGTCATCTAATAATTTAGCAGTGTGGTGTCAGCATGTATGAGCATGTTAGCATGTAGCATATTATAACAAATTAAAACTAGAACAACCAATTTTGTGGACAATAATGAAAATGTGTTTCTTAAAATATTAAAACATTTATTTTAAAATATCCTTTAAAAATATTTGAAAGGATTTTTATAAATTTGAACTTCATTCTGAGATTTTAATATCAAGACTACCCTTTGTTTCATAAACAGATATCCTCATTATTTTAATATAGAAAACACCACGTGCTTAGACACCAAAGCGGTTTTTGATTCGTGAACAAACTGAGTCTTTTCAATCATTTGCTGTATCGGCTCTTTAATGAGGGATTGATGAGTGAATCAATGTGATATTGTGGGGTCAGACCGAGTCATTGATTCTAGTGAATCGCTCTGACCGAGTCGCCAACTCTAATGAAGCGGTCAAGCCGAATCATTGATTCTAGTGAAGTGCTCAGATCGAGTCATTGACTCTAACTAAGCGCCCAGACCAGACCCAGACCGAACCATTGACTCGTTTGAAGCGCCCAGACCAGGTCATTGACTCAAATTAATCTCTCAGACCGAATTACCGCGCTCGAGAGCCGGATCGGCAGGACTGCGCTCGCGACTGACGGCCTGCAGCCTACTGTAAGTTACTAAGATTTTAATATATTGTACATGAGTGTTGCCTTTAGGTTTTAACGCTGGACTGCCATTTGTTTGTGATCTGTATGTACAGTAAAAGAGCGAATCTTTAAGGCCGCTTTATGGGACTAGTGTGAGGGGCGGGGCTTGAGCCCGTGCGCGCTCACTGTATGCAGCCAAAAGCAAAAGTTTCAGATGTCACAAAACTGTGATCATCATTAGTTTATTTAACCATGTGTAACGTTTTTATACTTTAGGTTTCTAAATGTCAGCTGTGTGGTTGATTTGTGTAGGTTTCAGCAGTGACATCGTGCTGTGCGCATGCGCGATAGTCACATCACAGGTGCGTTGCACAGAACATATTTAAAAGTTCATATTTTCACGTTTTTGCATCTGAAGGAAAATTAACAAAGAAAGTTAGGAAAACTGTGTCCACCAGCTTCATATTGATGCTCATGCTGAGGACTGTTTGGATTATATTATTTGTTGTCTAAGGCATAAAACTGTTTGGGATGCGTTTGCCAGTGTTAAACGTGACAGAAGAGATTAAGAAAACACCATTCTGATAAAATTAGGCTTATAATTGCTGAATAAAATATTAAAATGACTAATACTATCATTCATGTTCCCTAAAGTGATTGTGTCCTCTTTAGTCTATACATTCCAGAACTATTAATATGATAACATGATAGTGAATAATGTGACTGTATGTGACAGATAGACACAATTACTAGTGAATAATGTGAGTTAAATAGTTAATACAATAAGAAAATAGTCTGTAGCATTTTAAGCTAAACACTGTCTGTGCCAGACCTCAACATTATATTCTTCTGTACACTCAAGATAAATCAGGAAACATTGTATTAAGTTAACATTAAAATGACTAATACTTCATCTGTGTATCTGTACTCTTATGAAAAGTAAATGCATATGGAATTGTTCATGACAAATCTAGATGTTAAATTTATTATATAAGCCTTTGTGATATACTATCCAATTAAGTTTTGTTAAAAGTTGTTAAACATTGAGCTGTAATATGTGGTATTTAATTATAAATTCATGAAAAAAATTACAATTAATTAAGAAATACACTACCTGTCATATTTGTAATTAGCAAATCAATTCTTAATTTGTTGTCCACATAGTATTTTTGTTCCATCAGATCAAAACCCAGATTAATGCCTTGCAGGTGAGTGTGATCTTGACTTTTGACCACCAAAAATCTAATCAATGTATTTTTGTGTTTATGTGTGGCAAATGTGAGCTAATTCCTTTAAGCCATTTCTGAGATATCACATAGATAATGCATGGTGCAGTACATATGAAAAACAAAGGGGCGCTAGAGAGCAAAAACTCATTGTGCAGTACCCAAGAAACACTTTAGGGGCGCTAGAGAGCAAAATAAGATCATGGTGCTGTACCTGAGAAAAACATTAGGGGCAATAGAGAGCAAATGGTGTGTGTATTCAGGGGGACATACACACACTTATTTTCTCAATTTGGCATCAATCTGAGGACCTCTCTGAAACCTTGAGAGAAGCCTATTTACACCCTCTAGAGGCCATTACAGTGAAAACAAAGTGAGGACCGGGCTAAAGGTCCTCACTTTGCAAAAAGGTCCTCACTCCAAAGGTTAAAAACCCACGCCTGTCCTCACTAAGATAGCCATACAAACACACACACACACACACACACACACACACACATATTTTAATAAACACTTAATAAACACTCACTCACACGCACACACATACAGACTCATACACTTTCACTCGTGCACACACAAACATATATACTCTCTCACACACACACTCATAGACACAGTAACACACACACACACACACACACACACACACACACACACACACACACTGACATATACAGACTTATACACTTCTAAATGCGCACATACATACACACACACAGGCACATGAACACACACACACACACACACACACACACACACACACACACACACAAGCACATACATACTGACACATACAGACTCTCATACACTTCTAATTGTAGACAGAAAACACACACACATACACACACACACACACACACACACACTGACTTATACAGACTTATACACTTCTAAATGCGCACATACACACACACACATAAACACACACAAGCACACACACACACGCACATACATACTGTACTTATATAAATATAAGCATTCAAACCCACACTGACACACACACACACACACACACACACACACACACACACACACACACACACACATACTGACACATACAGACTCTCATACACTTCTAATTGCGCACATAAGCACACACAGGCACATGAACACACACACACACACACACACACACACACACACACATCTGTGTCGTCTCCATTAGTCAAGTCTGTGTTCTTCAGGATAAAGCACATGCATCAGGACAGAAACAGGAAACTCTCAGGCTATTATGGGATGTTTGGAGAGGATCCTAGTAGGCAACATGTATTGTGCAACTGCTTTCTCACAAACACTTGCAGTGATAAACTCCAGATAAGCCTGATCACTATAACACACAGTCAAAAAGTCATGCTCAAAAGTATTAGCACCCTTGGTGGGGGGCCTATTTTTTTACATTAAAGAAATTAACCCAGTGATGGGCTTGTACAACTTTGACCCAACGTTAGCTTTAATACAGACCTGGAATTTTCATTAGTATTAGTATATTACACTATAGCACAACTGCATCCATATTAGCACGTCACATTTGATGTGGTCATTTCACAGTAGGAATACACACAGGTTCAAGACTCATTCTCGCCCCCTACAGTACAATTCGGTCAGGTATGCATCCGCGCTAAAATATCAAGGTGAAAGTCATCATAGCTTGCGTAGAATAGACCCAGCTCCCAACCTAACTTTGAGAATAGATTAACGGCAATATTTTTTTATCGCCCAATAAGAGTCTCACATAACGCCGATAACGACCCACCACTAATATACAGAAATATATATTTATATGAGCAATATCACATGATTGGCAGTGTGATATCACTTTATATCGGCACTTGTGGAAGGCTTGCGTTGTAGATTAAGTGCCTTAAACCTGGTTTATACTATGTGTCAAGTGATCGGCGTGACCCACGGTGCCTGCCTTGCGTGTAGTCGTGCATTTATACTTCTGTGCGCTGTTTGTGTTGCTCTGCAATAACACTTCTGAAACACTAGCTAGCAGTAGGTGTTTATGTTCCTCTGTGTCGTGTTTCTTCACTGGTGTTTTGTTTTATCTGAACGCTACCTTAATGTACAAGTCACTGTCGCCATCTTGTGGCGGAACGTTAACTGTCTTTGCTCTGCTCAATATGACAGACTGACGGCCTCCGACTTGCTGTATCTCTGAAATTATAATATTTAAAATAGGCACTAATGTTATAAATAAAAACTGCATATTCGCAATCCAAACAACTACATTCTCACCTAAAAAGCCTCAAAAGTACATGATGTTGTCTAACAGCTGCATTATTTGTCAAATTGTAGTGAGTTTATTGATCGGCTGTCACTCTATGTGGGCGGATTAATACAGAAGGGTGAAGAGGCTGTACAAGTGCTGTTATCGCAGAATATCCAGCCTGATCTCACGGGGAAATGTAAGTATTTTACGTTTTTGTCAGTTTAGTGGCTAATTCAATCTCAGTTACGAAAATGTACGATTTTAAAAAGGAGGCGTGGCACGTAACCTTGTCCCTAACCACAACCGTCATTGGGTGATGAGCAAATCGTACTAATTTGTAAGAATTAGATCGTACGAATTCATACGAATTAGCCACTAAATCAAAAAGTTACAAATTGCCGTGAGATTGCGTTGGAATCCCTGCTGAAAAATCCAGCTTAAACCAGCCTAAGCTGGTTGGCTGGTTTTAGCTGGTCAACCAGCCTGGTTTTAGAGGGGTTTTGGCCATTTCCAGGCTGGTTTCCAACCATTAGGCTGGAAGTTGACCAGCTAAAACCAGCTTGACCAGCCAAAACCAGCTATGTCCAGCTTAAACCAGGCTGGTCAAGCTGGTTTTAGCTTGTTTAAGCTGGTCATTTTCCAGCCTGACCAGCTAAGACCAGGCTGGAAACCAGCCTGGAAATGGCCAAAACCCCTCTTAAACCAGGCTGGTTGACCAGCTTAAACCAGCCAACCAGCTTAGTTAAGCTGTTTTTTTTTCAGCAGGGATATCACACATCTATCAGCCAATCAGATTTGAGAACCAAACAGAACTGTTGCATGCATATATATATATACACACACACAATATAATACACTTTATGGTCCAAAAACAAAAACTGTATTTTCTATAAATAACTAGTACTTGTTCATGTGCGGAGTCAGTAACTGTAGAAGGTACATTGCAAACTCTAAATTAATTCTATTTAATTTTATAAACCTGTATTTACTGTAAATCACTTTAGTTTTTTTCATGTGGGCACCGTGCATTAAGGCTTTTTTTTTTTACATGTGTTTTGGATTTATTTACTGTGGTGACTTGCATGATGTTGATCTCCGCTCTGTCCACTTCTGATGATGAAAATTCAACTCTACAGTTTAACAAAGTGACTTTTTTTGACAATTTAGTTGTTTGAAATAATATAATATGCAATAAATATTAGATAAATAAGTCTGTAAAATAACAGAAAATCTACTGGGAGTTTATTAAAAGGTTTTTTTAGAGTAACATACAGCACCAACCCAGGCAATATAGCACTGCAAACTATTACACGTGCATAAAAGTCACTTTTTAAGTGACATAGTTTTTCGAGGTTAAAAGTTGCTGGATGAAAGCTCAAGCTGCCTAAATGCAATTCAAAAGCATAAATAAAAATAAATGTACATATATTTTTTAACAGTGTAGTCCTGGTTTAAGTTCAATCTTGTTGCGTTTTTAATCCAGTACACTCAATCTCCCATAGAACTATCACTGGAATACAATCTGTCTTTCAGACTGCCGTTTATCTGCTTCCCCAAATCTCTTCAGTCATGCTGCTTCTACAGTTTCTCCACATAATATTAAAAAAGCCTTTAATAAGCGCATAAAAACAAGTTGAACTTGTGTATTAAGTTGCTTTTGCATGCCAAGGAGTGATGAAGAGCGCTAGAAACAGCTCTGTTGCTAAAAACACACTCGTCCCACACAGATCCAGAACTAATATTTCCCGAAGCTCTGATTTATTGGATTTGGCACAGAGACACAGTTAAAGTTGGCACAACAATCTCCAGCGTTTCAACATTCACACAAACAAATACATGGCACTTTATAAAGACATCCTTGTGCTTATTTACAACTTTTACAAATATTTACAACAAGTCAGAATTATTAGCTTATTTTAATTATTTCATTCACTTTAAGCACATTTATGAACACAATAGTTTTAATAACTCATTTCTAATAACTGATTTATTTTATTCAGCTTAACGTAACATTTAAAGGCTTAATTAGGGTAAAGTAATTAGGCAAGTCATTGTATAACAGTGGTTTGTTCATGGAGACAATCCAAAACAAATATTGCTGAAGGGGGCGAATAATATTGACTTTAAAATGAGTGAAACAAAATTAAAAACTGCTTTTATTCTAGCCGAAATAAAACAAGTAAGACTATCTCCAGAAGAAAAAAACATTATAGGAAATACTGGGAAAAATTCCTGAATCTGTTCAACATCATTTGGGAATTGTTTAAAAGACATTGCAGAGGAGGGCAAATAATTCTGACTTCAACTATATACATAAATCATCTTCAGTATACAAACACCTGAAAAAGAGTCCAAACCTGACAGAAGACAAACACTTTTCATGCCGATCAAGCTGATATTTCATAAAGCGTATGTTTTATTTAGTGCAACATTCATTGGTTTTTCTTGAAAGTGATCAGTTTTGCTGTGAAATCCACACGCGGCGCTCGGCTTTGTCCCAGGCAGCAGGTGTCTGGTTTACATTGGCGCAAGAATAGTGAAATCCGGGCCAAAATAAACGCAGTGACGGCTTAAGTAGACGCTTATCGCAGGAAATTCCTCGCAGGACTCATTGTGCCGCAGTCCCTGAAGAGATTTACTGCCGTTTCCATGTTCCCACTGTTTCCATGAGTCCGTCTAAGAACCATACGCTTCGAGAAGCTGCGAAACATGACGGTGTGGATATAAACACTGTATAAATATCTAAATATACATATAAAACACAACCTTCAGAGCCTTTGGTTTAATGTGTTTATACTCTAATAGAAATACTTGTTTGCATAACTCAATGTTGGGTCAAATATGCAAACACGCGATGCAAAAAAAATGCTTCTCTTACTTATTTTCTGTCTTGTTTCTAGTTGAAATATCTAATAATCTTTAAATCAAGATGCACTTTCTAGATAAGTAAAACATATCGTCTTGTTTTAAGAAATAATGAGTCAAAATCAAGTGAGTTTTTAATTAAAAGAAGCAAAATAACCTGCCAATGGGGTAAGCGAAGTAATCATGTCTTTAATTTTGGCCTATGTTTACCCCATTGGCAGATTATTTAGCTTGTTTTAATAAAAAAACTCACTTAATTTTGGCATATTAGTTCTGAAAACAAGGCAATATTTGTTACTTGTCTAAAAATGTTTCTTGATTTAAGAAGTTTTAGATATTTGGATGAGAAACAAGACAAGAAACCACTGTAAAATGATTGATTAGTCATGACAGGCAATGTCTTTAGTTCATTGTAACTTATTAAACTAAGTTAATCATGTTCTAACTTAATTTTATACATTTTAAGCTGTTTTAAGATATGTTAAAATGTTAAGGCAACCAGGATTTATTTAGCGTGTAATAAATGCATTATTTGCAGTGTAACCATTGGGTTAAAATGTGTATTTTAAATGAACTTGAAAGAATTACTAAACATTAGTCTTGTCTGTATTTAACACAATGTTGAATCATGGCAGCTCAGTATTTTGTCAGAGATATAAACACTTTAAGAACTATTCTGAAAAAAGATTTTCGAAGAAAGCCTATTCTGCTTGCCAAAGTCACATTTATATGATCAAAAGTACAGTAAAAATGGGGAAATTGTATTACAATTCAAGCTGCCATTTTCTATGTCAATATATAGTAAAATAAAATGTATTCCTGTGATTGAACACTGAATTTTCTGCACAATTACTCCAGCCTTCAGAAATGATTAAAATATGCTAGTTTAATGATCAATTGATCATTTTTGTGGTGTAGGTATTGATTATAATACGCTTAATATTTTGGGAAAACATTTTTGACAAATAAATAAAAAATACCTTTATTTGAAATGTGTAACATTAAATGTCTTAAAACATCTTTGCTTTTTTTTCAATCAGTTTCCTCAAAAACATTTCCCCCAAAATATTATTTCAACATGCATATTTTAATAAATAAAGGTTTCTTGATCATGAAATCGCTGTATGATTTGAGTCACTAAGGAAATTGAAAATTTTCCCAGAAATAATTAACATTTTCATTTATTCACATACAAAACAGCCATTTTGGATTGTACACAAGTTTCACAAACTGACTGTATTTTTGATCAGATAAACGCAGCCTTGGCGAACTGAAGACACTTCTTTTAAAATAGCATTCATGTTTAGAACACATTCTAAAGTAAAGTTCATGTTTAGAACACTCAAAAATATTGTTTGATTTTAGAAATCATTCTAAAATAATATGAAAGAACATTAGAAGATTCTAAAATAAAGGCAGTTTTTAGAAAACATTCTAAAATATTCTTTTGAGGGAACATTCAAAAATAAAGTACATTTTTAGAGAACATTCTAAAAACATGTTTATTTTTGTGAGCATCCTAAAACATCCTTTTGAGGGCACATTCTAAAACAATGTTTCCGTAGCGTGAATGACAATGATCTTCAAGCATATTTTGTCAAGCGGTCCAGCTCTGCACTGTGACTGAAGTGACTGTTCTGTCTCAGTTTTCAGTTGTAAGAGCCTCATTTGAGATAGAGTTGAAGCCTGAATGAGCAGTTGATCCTCCTGGTGTACAGGTGAAGTCTGAATTATTAACCCTCCTCAATATCCCCCCCCCAAGTTCAGTTTAAAGGAATGAAGATTTTCTAAAAGCAATAGTTTTAATAACTCATTATTAATAACTGATTTCTTTTATCCACGATGACAACTGTTAATATTTGACTAGATATTGTTTAAGACACTAGTATTCAGCTTAAAGTGACATTTAAAGGCCTAATTAGGGTAAAGTTAGGGTAATTGTCTCATTGTATAACAGTGGTTTGTTCTGGAGACAATCCAAAACTAATATTGCTGAAGGGGGCTAATAATATTGACCTTAAAATGGGTTCAAATTAAGAACTGCTTTTATTCTAGTCGAAATAAAACAAATAAGACTTTCTCCAGAAGAAAAAATATTAGAGGAAATACTGTGAGAAATTCCTGAATCTGTTCAACATCATTTGGAGAAATATTAAAAAAATTCTCAGGAGGGTGAATCATTCTGACTTCAGCTGTATGTGAGCTGATGAACGCAGCGTCACGTGTTGGCCGGCGTGGAGCGGTCAGTTTTGGGCGAGTGCTGGAGCTCTCTCCAGGTGCTGGAGCTGCAGGTGGGACTGCGGTTGGCCATGCGGGTCAGCAGTGTGGTTCTGCGGATGCTGCTGTCCGAGTCCTCTTTGCGGAAACTCTTCTGGATCTTCTGGCAGCAGGGGAAGCAGAGGGCGAAGTCCTGCAGGAGGTGTCCACTGAACACCATATAGATCCACGGGTTACAGCAGCTGTTCAGACTGGCCAGCAGAGCAGACAGAGTGACGGCAGTATTCTTCGAGTCTACACACACACACACACACACACACACACACACACACACACACACACA
>CAIGQZ010035256.1:552925-563817 GCA_903798205.1 Danio tinwini
AGATGTTGAATTTAATAAAGACTTTAACTACTGGGTTGATTCATTCATTAATTTTCTTTTGACTTAGTCCTTTTATTCATTAAGGGTCATCACAGCGGAATGAACCGCCAACTTATCCAGTGTATGTTTTACGCAGCGGATGCCCTTCCACCTGCAACCTGATACTGGGAATAACCCATACACACTCACATTCACAAACACACTCATGCATTATGGCCAATTTGTTCATCAATTCCCCTATAGCGCATGTGTTTGGACTTTGAGGGAAACCGGAGCAACCGGAGGAAACCCACCCACGGAGAACATGCAAACTCCATACTGAAATGCTAACTGACCCAGCCAAGGCTTGAACCAGCAACCTTCTTGCTGTGAGGCTGAGTGGTGCTAAGCATTGAGCCACCCTGTCACCCCCCACAACCCACTCGAAACATAAAAATAAAACCTATTTATTTATAAAATTGGCGTCTTGACCAATAGAAATGTTGGCAGAAACTTTTTTCACTTTAGAAATTTTAATGAAAGCAGCACTAAGCTAATTTAGGCCCAATAATTTAGCCCTTCCACTTACCCCTTAGGGGTGTCCCAATTCTCTTTAGCTTAAAGGCATAGGGCTAAGGGGAATGGCTATATACCCCTTAAACAGAGATTTTTCAAGACCACACTCGAAACCAAGGGGTAAGAAAATTTTCCAAAATACACCAGCCACAACAGCAGGATAGCTGCACCCAGAAGTAAGGAGATGCACAAATTTGTATTTTTTTTTATTAGATTCAACTTTATTGTCATCACACATGTACAAGTACAAGGAAACGAAATGCAGTTTAGGTCCAACCAGAAGTGCAATAGCAGCAAGTGCAGGATACAGGTATTAGTTATAAAGTGCAGTTATAGAAAAACTATGGTGATATTTACAAATGGATGTACTATCAACATTATATACAGGTTGAGTTAGCTATGAACAGAGATTTACAATAGATGGGTATATGTACAGGTTGCTATTAATAATCAGAAGTGTGCAGATAGATAAACATAATTACAAATGTATATGTACAGTGGGTGTGTACAGTTCAAATAAACGAATCAGTGGCAGTGCAATGTAGTGCAATGAATATGTGCAATTTTTAAATGTGCAAATGTTAAATAGTGCAGTGATTATGAGGAGTATAAGTTATGAGGAGAGTGGAGGGTTTAATAGGGGAGCAAAAGAGTCAGTGGGGGGCAGAGTTCAAAAGGGAGACAGCTCTGGGGAAAAAGCTGTTCCTTGTCTTAATTTTTTGTCATTATTGAGAATTTTCGCAACAAACAAACACATGTTTTAATATATTCATAACCACGTTCATGTTTTACCGTCATGCTTTTATAAAAAAACACTAAAATAAAAAACGCTAAATTTGGCTATCTATAATGCCTAATAATAACTCCTGTACAGCAGTCCTACAACATTCTGACACTCGAACACCCTGTCAGAAGAGTCTAGTGCAGGGGTCATCAACTATATTTGTCGGAGGGCCAGAGTTTTACCAGACAGTCTCCTTGGTGGCTGGACCCCCAAGAAGAAAATCAAATAAAAATCTCATTTTGGCTCAACATTATGTTTAATGTTTATACATTTTCAATTTCATTACAAAACTGAAGGCATTTGATTCAGGCCCCCATCACCTATACCACAGTCGACCACTAGGAGTGATAGATATTTTGCCTCAACTCAATTAGGCTAAGTCAACACGGGGAAATGTAACTTTAGCCATTGATTAAGCACTGTGAGTAGCCCGTTTCAGCATTGTGATTTAAATTCAAGCCCACTTAACGTTTCATTTGATGTGTGAACATTATTTGTGACCTGTTTTGTTTTGGTACCAGATTATTTATTTACCATGCTATTTTAAGTTGTGCCAGATTGTTTTTCCTCCTTTTTTTAGTCCTGAGGCAGACATCCCAAGTCTCCCAGAAGTTCTGTCAGTCTTCCGCAAATGCATAGAGACTCCCGGATGCCCACAAATGAATGATCATATTTTGGTGTGTTTACATTGATGAATATGGCCACGGTGTAAACGCGCAGTATAGTTACTTATTGCCACATTAGATTGTTATGATAATGTAATGGGGTGATCCCCAAAGGGGTTTCCCATTATATGTAGGTGAATGGAGTCGGAAATTAAGCTCACGGCCCCTTCAAAAGTGCGGAGGTTTCCCTTAGCTTTCGTTTCTCTCTGGCATGGAATAGTGGCGGTGTGTTGATTGCGTCCTAACTTTTGATGTGCGTTAAGCATTAAGCCTGCAGTATTCATAGAAACCTGTATAAGTTTGGATTTCTTCTCTAATTCTCCTTCTACTTCATGGGCCTGAGAAAGTGCAAATGCATCAGCGTGCAATAGGGTATCTTTCTGTTTATGTCTGTGGTTATTTAGATATTTCCAGTGCTGTCAATAAATAGTAAATCGTTCTTTTAGCTGTATCCATGTGTGATCGGTGGATTACTCACCACTTGTGTTGAGAGCCAGTTAACTGTGTTGCGGGTAAGTTCTCATTCAAAAGTCTTTAAGTGTTTTTTATTTAGAAATGTGATTTTAAACTTAAACGTGCATATAACGATTATTGAATGCTTGTTTTATAGAGATTGCCTGTTGCTGTTTTGCTGCTGTGTGGCGACTCGATTGTGCTACGGAGAAGCGATTCGTTTTTCTTCTCGGGCACCTGATTTTGTGTGACCCGGTCTCGTCAAGGCAGAGTGTGTGGTTGTGTGTGTGTGCGTATGGTGTGAGGGTGTGTTTGTTCTTTTGATATTGGCGTGTTTGTGTGTGTGCATGTTTTGATCTGACTATATATCTGGTGGGTTTGTATTTTGTTTGTGTGAACTGTGAATGGCTGCTGTTATTGATCATCTTCAATTTCGATAATAACAGCAAGGACTGTCTTTATATGGGGAGGCTTGTTTTATTTTGACTTTGTTTATTGTGCGGGGTGCTTGATTTTGAGTGTGGGTTAGTTTATCTTTCTTTAGTAGTAAGGAGTGTGCTTTTGTTTTGAGGGTTTTGTTTGTATTGAAGTGTTGGGTTGTGCTTTTTTCCCTTTCTTTTCTTTATCTTCCCCAAATGTTGGTATATCCTGTGTAATATTGAGTGTGGTTTATCAGTGGCCACTAGTGGTGTAAAGTAACTAATTACAAACACTCAAAAGACTGAGTAGTTTTTCTCTGGAATTTTAATGTACTGAGTAGTTTTATAAATGTGTACTTTTACTTTCCCCTGAGTACATGTTTAGTGCTGTATCTGTACTTTTACTCCTCTACTTTCCTTTAACCTGCAGTCACTTTATTTTTTCTTGTCTATGGGGATTAGAAAAATCTATCCTGTGATTCCTGTCCAATCAAATCGCACATTGAAGGTAAATCACATCATAATGAACTACCTCAAGACATGTGCGCTTTACATTGCAGCAAACTGGAAGCATAAAAGGTTCCAAGAAGATGTCCAAAATCTTTACACGCATTGACCCAGAGACTGTTTAGATGCATATCACTCATGAGAAGATGACGGATGTTTACTGTGTGATGACCGAAATGGCCTTAAACACCCAGCAGGCAAGACGTCAACCTGCCGTCAGATTGACATTGTACCCTAACGTCGTGGGGATGTTGCATTTTTGTTTGAAAATGAAAATCGGGTTGACGTCAATCTCTAATGACCAACCTAAAATCAACCAAATATCAGCGTCTAATGATGTTACAGCTTGACGTTGTGTCAACATAACTACTATGACGTCTATCAGGCGTTGGATTTTGGTTGCCGTACCTGATGAATAAATGTCAGTATTTGTCATCAATATGACTTTGGTTTAAGATGTTGGCTCGCAGCTAGATTTTGGTCACTTTCTAACAACCTAAAATCAACCAAATATCAACGTCATTTGACGTCATTATTGGACATCAAAATAACTTTGTCCTTAGACACTGGCTAGACATTGAATTTTGGTCACCTGACATCACAAGCTAAATCTAACCTAATATTAACATTTTAATAACTAAATGTGGCGAGGGGGCGTGGCCGAGAGCCGTGGGAGCGAAACGAGGCCCGCCACAGATGAGATACACCTGTAGTGCACCTGCCTTCAATCCCACGGAAGGAGCTCTGGACTATAAGAGGAGGAACGATGGCAGAGGACAGAGAGAGAGGACCGGGCCCGGACATGTTACTTTTGCTTTCAGTTTGACGGCAGTCTCCGTGAGGAGCTGCCGTCCGTTTGTTTTGATTTATACGGCAGTCTCTGTGAGGAGCTGCCGTCCCTTTTATTAATAAATATTTATTTAAACAGCGTCGGTTCTCCGCCTCCTTCTTCCCGGCGGCCAGGTGGCCGTAACTTCATTACACTAAATGCACTACAGAATGTTACGTTTACACACACATGCACACATTACATGTAAACGCATCAGCTTTATACAGTATAATACTCACTACTCATGAGTACTTTTGAAAGATCTACTTTTTACTCATACTTTCAGTAATATTTACAACAGATTCTTTTACTCTACATTTTTAGTCAAGTAATAGTGTTTTTACTATATAAGTATGATTTTTCAGTACTCTTTCCACCACTGGTGGCCACTGACAACTATTATACATAACAGAATTGTACTGTTTTTGTGACTCATTGTAAGGGATTGTATGTTTTATATCAATACATTCTTAAAATCTATTTAAGTGTCTAATAAAAGAAGATTGTTTGTACACCGCTTTGCTTGATACTTCCATTTGTTTGGAGAAAACCTGAAGTTGTGGGCATTGAGAGAGTCTATCTGTATTTTAATACATTTAGTAAAGTACAGGCCCCGGTCACAATAACATGATATCATTGCCTTCAGTGATTTCCTGAAGATAAGTACCAAAAAATAACACAACTGGAATAACTACAGCAGTCGCCATCGTCTGATCTCATATGAAGCAAGAGATCGCGATGACATATGAAGACGTGTGCAGGTGCTGTCCCATTTCTTAGGGCTAAATTTTGCAGCTCTTCCCCTTCACACTCGGTTTTAAGGGCCAAATGGAAGGGGAAGGTGTAGGTGTACAAAAATAGAATTGGGATTGGGCCACACCAAGTTGATCTTTGAAAGCAGCAGTCAAAAAACATTAACGGAACTCTTCCTCTTTTTACTTACATTTACTAAATCCCATAAAACCTGTTGTGCTGGTTATCCGGCAACACATCTAAACACACTCATGTTTTATGTCCTTGTTTTAGAAAGCAAAACGCAAGAACAACACCAACAACATTTTTCAACAAACTGACTGTAAGTAAAACTATTTTGATGATTTTCATCGCCTTTTTTTTATTAATATTATTATTTATCTATTATTAGAGTACATCAGGAACTCTTGTGATGCTACATTTACTTACAGTACGTTTGGCTATATAGTTTCAGGTTTGCTTGCATGCTACAGTATAAGATGATATTGACTAAACCCAACCTGTGCTTCACGCTGACTCTGGCTCTTTACACCATGTTTGTGACAGCAGAAGGTAAAGTACCTGCTCTTTACTGGTATGATGGATTCAGACTGTTAAATGGAACATTCAAAGTACAATGACATTTATCATTTTTGGGGCATAAACATTGTAAGTCATGACACCATTATTAATTAAATAATTCCACTGTATTTTTCTACACTGTCATATTCAAAAAGAAAAAAAATGGATTTAGAAAGGTATATTCCCTAAAAGAATAAGCCTTATTATGTCATGCAGTTTTGATGTTTAGGAGAAATGTTACTGTGGACCACAAAACCAATGCCAATTGGTCAACCTGAAGAAAATCACTACTATTTATTTTATTTTTGTCATGATTTGAATGTTCTGAAACAAGTTTCATAATAATCAGGGTATCTTCTGTCCAATCCATTTTTATTTTCAAAAAAAAAGAAGAAAATTAAGAAAATGGCTGTTTTTCGTTTTTTTTTTTTTTGTTTACAAAAAAACAAGATTTTGGCTCGATTTTCGTTTTTTTATTTAGAGAAGAAAAATGGAAAAACAACTTTAAAATTCATTATTCACATGTAGGCGGTGCTGAAACACCCATTTTTCTCTGATTGGTCAACCAGATCTGAGCTCGTGACGTAGCCCTCAAAATGAGGCTGCGGTCACACTGGACTTTTCTCCCCATAGACTTCCATTCATATGCACGCGAATGCGTCAGACTGGAAACGCAGGGTCATGCGTCAAGTTTCGCATTTCGCTGAGGTGCGAAGTTTAAGCTTGGTGAACTCTGACCTGCGAAATCGCATCACTTGACCTGCGTGAGACTAATCCAGGATCAAAACATGACCTCTCTGACAGAAATTTAAAACATGGAGCAATCGCCTGCTTTTTTTAAATGTCTAATCATCTTGTTTAATCATGCTCCTATTCACAGCACTGTACGACAGAATTTCGCAGGCACAAACTCTAGTGTGCCCGCAGCTTAAGAGCCCTCTGCGGACCATACCCAGGCTTTTAATTATTATTATTTAATTATATATATATACTAAGTTTACATATTCAGTCATTTGATCAGTTATCAGGCTTACTTTTATTGCGCCTTTGACGCACACGATGTAAAGCTCTGACAAGGTCTTTATTTAGCCTGTAGCCTATATAATATTTTAGATTTGTTTTACATATAATGTTCCATTACTTTAAATGTATTTATTTTTTATATTTATAGTTTATATTTAATATAAAAAATATTATAGTTATTGCACATTTGTCTTATTCTTCAGTAGATCTGTAAATGATGTATTTTTTAAACTGATCGTTTATAAGGACTATTATTATTAATAATATTAATTACTGTAATATTCCAAATGGAAAAGTCTTGATTAAAATCATGTTGTTTAAAAGATTTTTTTACAATTTAAGCAGAATTAGGGTAAAGAGAACTTAATTCTCGCATCAAGTGCTTTACCGATTATTATTAATATTATTATTATTATTTAGGCCTACAGTAGCTCTAAAACAATCATGCAAACCAGGTGCTGCTCACAAATGGCTATCTTTGCTCAGCATCAGATGCACAGCAGCAAGAAGTTTGGCGTCAAACTAAAGGCATATAATATTATTATTAATATTAATATTAATATTAATATTAATATTATTATTATTACTTAGGCCTACACAATCATGCAAACCAGGTGCTACTCGGAAATGGCTATCTTTGCTCAGCATCAGCTGCATATCTGCAGGATGTTTGGCAGCTAACTATGACCATATTTTAATGACAAATATCTAATAATACTGCTAATTTTTGTTTTTATAAAATTTATGCTTACGCAATGAATGTAAGCCTGCTAACTGATCAAATGACTGAATACGTAAACTTAGTTTATACATGGTTTCCGCTACATTCATTCTTTCATGGCGGGGCGACACACCAAAATTCATCCCGCCACGGCTACATTACAGCTTCTCATTCAAATCATTGGCGTTTTTTTTTAAATAGCGGGTTATAATCGCACCAAAACGTATTAAAAGGTAAGTGAATTATAAAAACGCAAGCTTTTCTGTAACAGTAGTAGTGCTGTGCGTATTTGTTTAACCCTTTAAGGTGCATACTGACTGACTGACTGACAGGTGCGTGATGCAAGAGGCCAGCAAACACGACATAGCTTTCAGTTATGATGAACACAGTTTCCATAATTATACTTTATTTATAGATAAAGGTCTATGGCTCTGCATACAACAAACAAAGACTTTATCTTGCTGGAGGTTGTAGCCGTTTCACTTTACTTCAGGACGCATTAAAGCCGCTCCGTAGATCTTTTGGAGACATTCATAAATATTGCTATAGCCAATCTAATAAATGTTGGAGACATATTCACTACACAAACACGCTAAATTGCACTTGAGCAGCGTATATTTTTGAGGGCGTGCAAGAAGTTTTGTGCACGAACAGAGGAAATCCTCGCGCAAGCGAAAAGATCAGCATGCTCGTATTACATGAATCCGATCTCGACTTGTAATACTGCGTTACAACATTTGTCATTGAAATAAAGCCATAGGATCTACATAGTTGGCCACAGCTGGAAAAACACCTAGAGGAAACACTGTTATATATATAATTAAATAATAATAATAATTAATATAATAATTAATTAATATATATAATAATAATAATTAAAAAATAATAATTAAAAGCCTGGGTATGGTCCGCAGAGGGCTCTTATTTTGAGGGCAACGTCACGAGCTCAGATTTGGTTGACCAATCAGAAGAAAATGGCCATTTCAGCACCGCCTACATGTGTACAATAAATTTTAAAGTTGTTTTTCATTTTTCTTCCCTAAATAAAAAAAAACGAAAATCGAGCCAAAATATCGTTTTTTCGTTTTTAGTGAGCAAAAGAAAAAACAAAAAAAATCAGTTTTCTTAACTTTCTTTTTTTTTTTGAAAACAGATATGGAATGGACAGAATGAACCTGATTATCATAAGTCAATTCATAAGTCAGTTGTTGTTTGCTTTCACTGGTGGTTCCAAATATGAAATCTATAAGCTTAGCAAACAGTTTTGGAGAATTTGACCTTTTCCCAATTTAAATGTCTCATGAAGTTCATTGAAATGTGCGTTTTTATTCAAAGTTTGACGTAATCTCAACTGTAACATGAAGAGAGGGTGGGGCATAGAGTAGCTCCTCCACTTAAAAAAAAAAGCCAATAGCGTTTTGTTTTTCTCACAGCTCTGCCAGTGTGATGCTGCATCCCAATTCGCATGCTATCCATCCTAAATAGCACTTGAAAGTAGAAATAGTATGTCATAAATCATAGTATGTTAAAAAAAGTATGCCAAAGGTTCCCGGATGGTTTACTATTTCCGGTAAAAATTAGAAGTGTAGAACCAACCATACTCTAACCGTTGATATTGCCCAAAGTACATTGCGCGTTGGACGTGAATTCGATTAAAACTACAAATGCGGGTGAAAAGTGTAAACAAACTACAAACATGATGGACCCTCGAGACCAACTGTCAAGTTCAGTAAAGATGTTTGTATGACTGTTAATTAATATCTAGCACACTGGAAAATATTGAAATAGTGTTTTTTGTGTTATATTTCATCTGCAACAACAATACTGAACGTAAATAAAGACGTGTTTGGACCTTAATGTCTGAATGCATAATTATCCAAACACCTGAGGAGATTTTTCTGCATGACAGACTTGTAAATGGCAGATGAACCTGCTGCTGCTTCTCCAATAAGGTAGGAAATTAAATATGAAGGAAATGTGGATGACTTGTGGATGATTGACAGGGCTCATAACTAAGCAACACAACGAGGAAGATCTGTTAACGAGGAAGTAGTCTGTCTCAAAGCTTGCATACTCTTCTGTTACACACTCAAAGGTATATATTGTTCCTTCGCAAAAAAGTACATACTTTTAGGGCGAAATATAAGTATGCGAAATGGGAGTGTTTAAGGTCAAGCACAACACATAAAAGCCAATGATAAGAAGGGGGCGGGGCATGTCTAGAGTGTGTCAATAAATACAAATATAAATAGATTGTTTATATCAGGTTTATCTCTTCTAAATGCACATTTTGTAGCACGCAAACTTACAGATATCCTTAAAACTAGCATACTGATACTGACGTTTAATAAATTTTATTTGAACTTCACGTGACCTTTAATGAAGTGCATGCCCAAGAGGCGTTTCAAAGATGGCTGTCTAAAGTGACTTGCCTTAAAGGAACTGGTGTAATCCAGCATCCACAGCACAGGCGAAAAATGTGTTAAGACATGCTTCTTTGGGGATTTATATAATGATACAAATGCAAACCGTAGTAAATCACCTTGCATTCATTCATTTAAATACTACACTCTCCTCCCAAATTTAGTGACACTTTAAAATGTAAATGCAATTAGGTTGAACATCACATAATTCAAGACAGTGACTATCAAAACAGATCAAACTGTTGTGTTCATTCCCAATCTAAACAATCCCTATTCTACCCCCTACCTCTAAAAAGACTCACTTTCCGTTAGACAAAAATCGACTTTAAAACTTAGTTAAGACTTGCTCCAAGATTATTGGTTTACCTCTGCAGACTTTAGCACAAAACAGCAAATGTTCAGGAAAACTCAAAGGGTGATAGGAGATGACTCCCATCCTCTGAAGCCTCTTTTTGTTCTGTTGCCATCTGGAAGAAGGTTTAGAAGCATCAAATGCTCTTCTAACAGATATAAATTTACCTTTGTTCCTGAGGCAATACGGCTTTACAACCTTACATTCTAGCAAGTTTTAAATCAAATTTTTAATAGATAGGTCTTATGTTTTTTAGCACTATTTATGAAGTTATTATGAAGCATGTTGGATTTGTGATTTGTGTTTTCTAATACAGTTTGTAAGCGATTTGTCTCTTTATGTGATTGATGCATCATGAAATGCTTCTACCCTAATCTAATTGCCCCTGGTGGGATTGATAAAGTTCTTAAACTTAAAAACTTAAACCTACCCTTCGTTTGCGTGTTCACGTGAAGGGGTAGGGGTGTCTCAATTCTCTTTAGCTTGAAGGCATAGAGCTAAGGGAAGGGCTATATGTCCCTTGAAACAGATTTTTCAGGACAACACTCAAAACTAAGGGGTAAGAAAATGTCCCATAATATATGCCGTCAGTGATTTCCTGAAGATAAATACCAAAAAATTTTGCAACTGGAATAACTCCAGCAGTCGCCATCATTTGATCTCATATAAAGCAATAGATCGCGATGACATATGATGATGTGTGCAGGTGCTGTAGTGCTGTCCCAATTCTAGGGGTAAATTTTGAAGCTTGGCTTCACTAGTACTGATTGTAAACATCCGTTAAGAAATTATATATTATGGACAAACCCAACTGTAATGTTGAAAATGTAATAATCATGACTTGCGT
>CAIGQZ010035256.1:605531-620895 GCA_903798205.1 Danio tinwini
ATCTCTGAATGACTCAAATCACGCATTAATAAAGTCATCTGGAATGGTGAAGAAAGCGTTCCTGCAAGCGTTCCTGCAGGTCTTTGTGTTCATCTTCAAAGCCTCCTCCTTCATCATGCTCAATAATGTTCATGTCTGGTGACTGGGCTGGCCAATCCTGCAGCACCTTGACCTTCTTAGCTTTTAGGAGCTTTGATGTGGAGGCTGAAGTCTGAGAAGGAGCGCTATCCTGCTGGAGAATTGTCCCTCTCCTGTGGTTTGTAATGTAATGGGCACCACAAATGTCTTGATACCTCAGGCTGGTGATGTTGATCATGCACTCTGCAGATCTCTCGCACACCCCCATACTGAATGTATCCCCAAACCATGATTTCTCCTTCACCAAACTTGACTGATTTCTGTGAGATTATTGTGTCCATGCTGGTTCCAGCAGGTCTTTTGCAGTATTGGTGATGATTGGGATGCAGCTCAACAGATGATGCATCAGAAATATCTCCCACTTTTCCAAATGATCAACTAGAGGTCAAGTTATTATTTGTTGCTCTTACAACTTGGAATCACGACAAGACTCTTTTGTCAGGTGGTGTATATACACATACATTATTCTACAGCATTAACCCAATAGGCATCACCCGAGTACTACCTTAATAACTGTTTATAAGCAGCTAAGTTTATTGACGTTATAGTCTTAGTTAAGGGTTTGTAAATAGCGAGAATTGTACTTTACTTTTTTCTGTGTCATTGTTTTACATGTTTTGCATATTGTTATGGTTAAGCTATTTTTAAGTGACTTTAGATCATAATATTGCATTTTCCCAACACTGATTGCATGTTATTCATCATCAATAATCATGATTTGAGACAAAAATCTTAATATTCTGCTGAAGATGTCATTGAGAGGGTTGATAAATTCTATCATTTTGTTCCTACTATGGATGTCAGGGTTTCTTTTTTCTAACATTCTTCAAAATATCTTCTTCTGTGTTCAGCAGAAGAAAGAAACTCATAAAAGTTTACAAGCACTTTAGTGTGAGTAAATGGTGAGAATATGTTCACATTTGGCTGAACTATAAACCCTTGAAGCTATCTGGTCTCGCTCTTTCAGTGTTTCTGGGAGAACATTAGCAAACTCGGCCACATAAACCACCAGGAAAACAAACAGTATATTGAAGTAGTAAATCAAGTAGCCACTAATCTGATAGCCATTACTGTATATCCAGTAAACCAGAAGTTGCTTCAGCACAAACAGAGACTGGTTCATTCGTCTTCACTAATAATGCTTGCGCTGCAGGTGTGAAGATTCGTTTATTTCACCTTGAATTATTATCTGTGAAGGTTGTAGTGATCTTAAACCAAACCAGATTGAAATCAAAGACTCGTGTAGGGCTTCTTTTGAAGAAAGTGTTGAAAATAAAGTTCCCGAAAAGCTTGTATGGTGCAATCTTGTATGGTGGCCTGGCAGTGGATCCTCTGTTTATTTATTTTATGTATATTTTTTATTTGTATGTTATTATTCTTTTATTTATTTAACTGTTTAGTTATTTATTTATTTAAATTTTATTTATTTATTTATTATGTTTGTTTGTTAGTTTTAAAAAATATTTAACTGTGTAGTTGTTTATTTATTTTATTTAACTGTTTAGTTTATTTATTTAATTATTTATTTAATTGTTTATTTATTATTATTATTATCATTCTTATTATTATTATTTGCTTTTGTTATTATTTTATTTAACATATTTATTCATTTAACTATTTATTTATTTATTTATTTAATTGTTTATCTAACTGTTATTTATTTTTTATTTATTTATTATATATAAATATATATATATATTTTTTTTTTTATTTAACTGTTTATTTAGTTATTTTATTATTTTCATTTATATATTTATTTACTTTTTATTTATTTAATAATTTATTTATTTATTATTTAATAAATAAATTATAAATAAATTTTAAATAAAATTATTTATTATTTTATTATTTATTTAATTATTATTTATATATTTATTTAACTGTTTGTTTATTATATATTTTTTATTTTTATATATATTTTTTTATTTAAATGTAGTTATTTATTTATTTAACTGTATTTATTTATTTATTATGTTTATGTTATTTTTTATTTATTTAACTGTGTAGTTATGTATTTATTTTATTTAACTGTTTAGTTTATTTATTTAATTATTAATTTAATTGTTTATGTATTATTATTATTATTATTATTATTATTATTATTTGTTTTTATTATTATTTTATTTAACCTGTTTATTTATTTAACTATTTGTTTATTTATTCAATTGTTTATGTAACTGTTATTTATATTTTATATATATTTGTTTATTTTTGTTTTTATTTATTTAACTATTTATTTATTTAATTATTTATTTATTTTATATATTAATTTAACTGTTTATTTATTATATATATATATTATTTTTATGTTTTTTATTTAACTGTAGTTATTTATTTATTCATTTAACTGTTTAGTTATTTAATTATTTATTTAACTGTTATTTATTTATTATGTTTGTTTTTTGTTTTTTTATTTAACTGTGTAGTTTATTCATTTAATTATTTAATTGTTATTTATTATACGTTTTTGTTTTTTTTTTTTTATTATTTTATTTATTTAACAGTTTATTTATTAACATGTTTATTTAATTATTTATTTATTAAACTATTCATTTATTTATTTGTTTATCTAACTAATATTTATTTATTATATATTTGTTTATTTTTGTTATTATTTTTTCTTTATTTAACTGTTTATTTACTTAATTGATTATTTTATATATTCATTATTTATTTATTTAATTATTTAAGTGTTTATTTATTATATATATTTTATTTTTATGTTTTTATTTTATTCACTGTAGTTATTTATTTATATAACTGTTTAGTTTAATTATCTATTTAACAGTTTAATTATGTATTTTATCTATTTCTTTAACTGTTTATTTATTTATTATTATTTATTTATTTATTTATTTTATTTATCTTCGTATGTGCTGTTAAGTGTTGATATTATTGTGTTAAATGTGTTAATTGTCTTACATACTTGTGAAACACCACACTTGACAGAAATAATTGCCTTAGGGGGATTAAAGCTAAACTAAGTGTTGATCAGACAAAGTCAACACAGTTCTTGGGTTTCACAAGAATTTCTGACATTTTTCTGTGGCCAGAATGAAATCACCTCCAGCTGAATCTATGAGGCTGGAATCCAATATCAGAAGATGAATTCAGCAATATCTTCAACTCTCAGAGCATCGCTGATGTGGGGTCATTATGAACAAAATACGAGTGACTTGGGATACAAAAAAAGTGAAGAAACAGTTTAGCCAAAATTAAAATAGGCCCACGTAATTCTGTGATTTATTGTTGTATTAAATTATTTAGGCTATTTAAATTCATCGCAATACAAAAACTATATTTGTCTAATAAAAGACTAATTTAATCCAAATGTTTTGGACTCGGAATACACGGATGGCGTAGTTTTACTAATAAAGTAGACTATTCGGCGACAAAACGTTGAAAAAGGCTGAAATTCATTGTCCTGAGTAATTTTTAAACTATTATTTAATATTTCTTCCATCAGTTTATTTACAGACGCATGCCAAATGCGTATCGGATTCGCAAAAACGTCTGAAATGATTTGTGATTCAGTTTGATTCATTCGGACAGTTCACTCGCACTGAATCATTTGGTCTTGCAGCTTAATTGGACACTTCTTTGTAAGTATTTATATGTTTATCATCCCCGCTAAAACCATTTTATGTTGTGTCTTAGAACAAAATACGAGTGACTTGGAATTGGGAGACTAAATAAAGAGCTGAAGAAATAGTTCAGCCAAAATTAAAAGAGGCCCAAGTAATTTTGTGATTTATTTTTGTATTTACTATTTATTAAACAAATTTCCTTCCAAATTATATAGCATTTTTAATTTCTTTGCAACAAAAAAGCTATATTTGTCTATTAAAAAGACGTTTTGGACTCGGAATACACTGCTGGCGTCGTTTTACTAATAAAGTAGGCTACTCGACGACTATGAAAATCCTGAAAACCATTGTCCTTAGTTATTTTTAAACAATTATTTAATATTTCTTCCATCAGTTTATTAACAGAGATGCCAAATGGCGCATCGGATTCGCACAAACGTCTGAAATGATTTGTGATTCAGTTTGATTCATTCGGACAGTTCACTCATACCGAATCATTTGTTCTTGCGACTTAATTGCACAATTGTTTGTACGTAAATAAAAATCTACGTTAAGCATTTAACATATTTTTATCCCCTCCAAATTGTCTGCTGTGTCTTAGAACAAAATAGCAATTTGTTTGACCAAAAACGACTAAAATAATGACAAGAGTTCACTAAAGAAGTGGGATAGTGTGGATTTATGTTGCCAAAACTGGACTATTTTAACTGATATAATATTTCACCAGTTAGTGTTTTATAAGCATCAGAATGACAGTTTTGATAGATTATTAGATCATCGAACTGATTGGAATTGGTTTTGATTCAATTCGATCGAATCTTTCAATTAGATCGATTAATTCGGACAGTTCACTCGTGCTTCGTTTGCAGCGGTTTCTCACGTCTTAACGGGATTAATGTGTAAGTTATTAGTTGTAAGTATGTTAACCTGCTTTTCTTTAGAACATAAATGAATATTTGTGTGATAACTAGACTGACAATTTACTGATTTAGTAGAGTTTTTTGAGGTGAACTTGTCCTGACGGCGAGGGGTTTCAGCATGTAAACAACTGTAGTGAAGCACATCCTTGAGTGACGCTGATTATATTGCTATTTAACGACCCGAGACTGAGAATCATTTTAATTAGTTTGTTTTACTTGAGCAGTTCCCTTAATTGTGTATTTTCAATAGTTACTTAATCATTTTCTATCATTTTAATAACAGACAGATGCGCGTATCGGATTCACAAAAACGTCTGAAATAATTTGTGATTCAATTTGATTCGTTCGGACAGTTCACTCGTGCTTCGTTTTATATTCTTGTCTGACGCTAAATTGCCATTTAACGACATCAGAATTATTTCAATTATCATTTTTAGCCATATATTTTTAAAATAATATTTAGATATTATGGTAATAAAGAATTAGAAATGCCTGATTTGCGAATGAATCCCAATCAGTTTGTTTTATTGGGACAGTTCACTGAGTCGTTTGGTTTATCGCATCGTGACGTAACACAACGCTTTATTAGTCAGAATAATTTGGTGTTTTCTATTTACTTATGATCCATTGTAGAAGAGTGAACGTTCAAATGTTTGTCAGGAGGTCTATTTTATGTGAACAATGCCCCCCCCCACACACATTTATAGGTGAAGATGGGTTAAAACAAGTTTTCATAAGTGTCCTGAACACTTTAAAGTCCCTCAGACACATTTAGCACACATTGTTCTGCTTTCCAGAGTTAATATGATCACTGTCCGCCTAGAAGAAGAAGACAATTACATTGGTGCAATCAATCTTCGACGTCAAGATGTTTTATAATGAGTTTGAGAGCTTTTAGTTATAAGTTGGCCTGGATAATGGCTTGATCTGAACCGAGTGTCGAAATGAAGCTCTACTGTTGTTGTGTAAATGACGACAAAGCGCTCAATTTTGTTGAAAATGTGCAACGGATTGGGTTACTCCTCATGGAAGCGCAATCATTGATGACAGGATTCGCTTTCATTCAGGGCGGCTTGAAGATTACGAGAATGTTATCAATGTCATTAGACGTCGTCTGGTACTTGGTAATGGCAGAAATAATGACTAGAGTGACTGACTCATTGCATCATGGGAAATTGTTCCCAGCTAGACGGCGTAATTGAAGTAATAAGCTTTGCGAACATCAATCTTGGCGATTGTATAAGGCGCTGGGTGAATGATTAATGTCATTTTTAGTCTTGGGAATACGAATTTGCCTCATACGTCTAATGCAAACACAATAACTCCATCAAGAACTAGAACGGTTTCTTGCATAAGCCTGTTTATTGAACATTCGTTAGTTCGTGCTTACTATTTTACATGCGTCAATTGATGAGATGATGAAATAGTGGCACTTGCACATCATTTAATTTAACCGTAGATCGAATCAAATGTTCTCATCCAAGTCTGATTTGATTTGGCATTACTGAGTTTAGATATTGTCTTCTAAAACCAGATTAAATATTTATTGTTCAACTTGAACTAAAAGTTTTAACATTTTATCATCATTTTTTTTGTATTATCAACAAAAAATTTAGCAATTCACATTTATTTCTTGTTTATTTATGCTTTTAAATTGCATCATAGGACTTTGATCCATTGACGTTCATATTGAAAATCTACTTTTATGGTCATTTTTAATTAGTATAAAGTGATATATTGTCTGTAATTTAAGGTACAAACACCTGGTAATAAACTGCCAGTACTTTTACTGCTATTTTACAAACTTAATTCTATATACATGTATTATTTCTAATACAATATATTGTTTCAACGTACTTAAATGTCAATAAACGTCACTTTGCGAACATCAGGTTTGTGGCCTATCCATGTTTTAGGAACACAAATAATAACTTGACTTCTAGTTGATGATTTGGTGTCAGAAGTGTCTTCTATGAAAGATGAAGGCCTCTAGATTCTGCTTATCTGAGCACAATAAAATATGATCATGTCTTGATGTTGAATGATTTCATTAGGACAGTAAGGTCTGACTCTGCTTAGACTAAAGTCTCATCACTGAACCTTCAATAATGTCCAGTATAGAATATAAAGTCATGCTGCAGTGGAAACAGAATGAACATTGTGTCTGACTCCATCATGAGCTTGGAGGACTGCATCCATACATCTCTGAATGACTCAAATCACGCATTAATAAAGTCATCTGGAATGGAGAAGAAAGCGTTCCTGCAGGACACCCAGAGTTCATCAAGAGTCTTTGTGTTCATCTTCAATGCCTAATCCTTCATCTTACCACAGACATGCTCAATAATGTTCATGTCTGGTGACTAGGCTGGCCAATCCTGGAGCACCTTGACCTATTTTGCTTTCAGGAACTGTGATGTGGAGGCTGAAGTATGAGAAGGAGCGCTATCCTGCTGGAGAATTGTCCCTCTCCTGTGGTTTGTAATGTAATGGGCAGCACAAATGTCTTGATACCTCAGGCTGTTGATGTTGATCATCCACTCTGCAGATCTCTTGCACGCCCCCATACTGAATGTAACCCCAAACCATGATTTCTCCTTCACCAAACTTGACTGATTTCTGTGAGAATCGCTCCATGCAGGTTCCAGTAGGTCTTCTGCAGTATTTGTGATGATTGGGATGCAGCTCAACAGATGATTCATCTGAAATATCCACTTTTCCAAATGATCAACTAGAAGTCAAGTTATTATCTGTTGCTCTTACAGCTGGGATCAAGACTTTTGTCAGGTTGTGTATTCCGGAATAGTTGGAAGTTCATTCTGCTGTGGTGACCCCTGATAAATAATGGAGTAAGCCGAAGGAAAAGGAACGAATGAATGAATAAATTGTAATTAATCTTTGAATTCTACGTTAATTTGATATATAGTAAAATTAACCCGAAATTTCTGAGCTCAGTTTCAGTTTTTAAAGTGTAAAATCACCATCTTCTGAAAATAACTTTGCACATCTGCTGTGTTTCCCATCCAATATATCTTCATTTTCCACTGCTGAACATCTGGATGGAGAGAGAGAGAGGGAGAAATAGAGTGGGCGAGCAAGCAGTAAAAGCATGAGATCAGTAATAAGCACAGCTCTCAGGTGCTCCAGCGCTCTCTCTCTCTCTCTCTCTCTCTCTCTCTCTCTCTCTCTCTCTCAGTGTTCATGTCATCTGCAGCTCCTCCTTCCACATCAAGCTCTGCTGCGCTTCAAGACTCCATCAGAGAGCAGAGAACCTCAAACACACACACACACGCACACATGCTGATGGAGTACACACACTTGCTGCTGCTGTGGTTCAGCGCGCTCATGCCAGGTGAGTCTGCTACTGCATTTACTCCGAGCACAAAAAAGTGAGATTATTTGCACTAAAACTTATATAATATAATATAATATAATATGATATAATATAATATAATATAATATAATATAATATAATATGATATGATATGATATGATATGATATGATATGATATGATATGATATGATATGATATAATATAATATAATATAATATAATATAATATAATATAATATAATATAATATAATATAATATGATATGATATAATATAATATAATATAATATAAATATAATATATAAAGTCTATGATTTTTGCATTTTGAGTTCATTTTGGAAAACTAAAAGCAGATCCAAATGAGTCACAAGCTGTCATCCTGTAGGAATATAATAAACTACATGTATATATTTTGTAAAGTAGTCTCATCTCATTTTCTAGCATACAAATCTAAGCATTTGTTTTCAATTTTGCATTTATATTAGAAGTAAAAATACTTATATATTATGTCTTATTTTCTTAATATGTTTCTTAATAAATGTTATGTGTTGGGGCCACAAATGTAAACTTAATTCACATTACTGTTTTTGCAGACTCTGTTGGCTGATATTTTTCTGTATTTCTGATGATATTTTAATGAAGAAATACTTCTAATTGTCTGTATTTGAGATTCCAATATCATTTATTTAGATTTTTAAAATGCTTAGACATTATATAAACAACTTCTTAACTGCACTTCAGATATAATTGAACAACAATAAAATCCTCTTTGCAAGTGAATACATCTAAGTCTCATTAGAAATCATTTTAAAATACCCAAAGTTTAATACACTGTTGAGATTTCTTATATTAAACGCATGTAGGATGTTACTGAAGATTTTTATGTGGATATTAATGCCTTTATTGTAATCATATTGCTGTACAGAAGACAAAACTGAGAGATTATCAGTTAAAAAAGTGTAATAAAACACTTCTAAATCAATATTTATATATGGCAAGCTCTATCAACATTAAACCTAAATACCTAATACCAAAGATATACTAAGTATGAGTGTCTATTTAATAGTTTAATGCAGTTATCAATTTAATAACAATGAGTTTGATTCAGCAATAGGGCTTTTTTTAGACATCAGTATATTTTTAATGAAGTACTAGTGCTTAATCATTACAAACTAGTTCTTATTAATTGAATAACTAACACTGATTCATTAAAGTTTTAAATAGACACTCATATTAGCATACTTAGCATGAAAATAGACAGTAGTATAGTTTATAGATTCCATGTTAAAACAGCATGCCATAATAATTAGATTTTAAGGTTATTTTCTACCGTGCTATAGATATAGGCTATATCAATTGAATCTCTTACCACTCTTTAATTATTTTATTTATTCATTATAATGGTCGGTGGTTATTTTCTATAGTTATAGCATAATTAATTTAGGTTGATTAAAGAGGAACTTTGCAGATGGGCTTTTATTAGCAGTGATCAGACGCACCATCTGGACCTGCTTACACACTCCATTATGGACTTACACACAAGGGCACTTGTTAAATATGATCTCGATTATATTAAACACATGCACAGAAGATGAACTCTGCCGGACTGAATCCCCAGAGATGCTAACGAACTTTTAATGAGCTTATAAGTGTTAAGCGCAAGTCTTAGCATGAATATAAACAAATCCAATATAGACTTTCAAAATAAATCTGCCTGATATTGCTGAACTATATGCAGTATTCAGTTATTACATAAATATATTTAATCATAATTAACATGTAGGCTATCCTTTTGGAGTTATAACTGCATGTTGAGCCTTTGTTTACGTTAGCACCCTGCTGAAAAATCCAGCTTAAACCAGCCTAAGATGGTTGGCTGGTTTTAGCTGGTCGACCAGCCTGGTTTTAAAGGGGTTTGGGCCATTTCCAGCCATTTTCAGCCTGGTCTTAGCAGGTCGGGCTGGGAGATGATCAGCTAAAACCAGCTTGACCAGTCTAGCCAGGCTGGGAGCCCAGCCAATACCAACTATGTTCAGCTTAAACCAGGCTGGTTAAGTTGGTTTTAGCTAATTTTAGCTAGTCATTGTCCAGCCTGACCAGCTAAGACCAGGCTGGAAATGGCCAAAACCCCTCTAAAACCAGGCTGGTCGACCAGCTAAAAAAACTTATGTTGCGGTTTAAGCTGGATTTTTCAGCAGGGCATATAGCATTTAGCATTCTTAAACATACGTTCAAATAAAAAAACTCTTCTGAAACCTCTGGGAAGTATTAAAAGTAAGGAATTAAGAAATGCAGACATATGTGTGTGGATCTGCACATCTTGCGTTTGCATAAGTAGTCCAGCAGAGGGCGCAGATTGATTACACTGTTTACCCGCGCATCTCAGTAACTAGAGCTCTTTTTAAAACAATCGACGTTTCAGATGGAAAATGTCCGTCTGAGGCAAGATGTTTGAAAGGAATGCTTTGTAAAAAGGGCCGAATGGCTGGTTTTCACCCAAGTGGAATAATGTTTTAAATGAAACAGATGTGAGAAGAAGGAGCGCATTTGTTGTCACTCGCTGAGGTGTTTTCGTCAGAGCGCGCTGATTGGCTGTTGACTGGCGCTTTTTTATGGAGGCGGGAATTGTATAATTTCATGAGTACTGAGAAGAAAATAATATTAATTTGACAGATTTTAACCTACTTTAAACGTAATCAAATACACAGTTTGTTTATTTCCCCTTAGATAGGCCTACAGGTTTACAAAAATATGTATAATTGTGCTCTCTGGATTCTGGTTCAAAAACAAAAGTCCAAAAACATGTGGTATAGGTGAATTTGGTAAGCTAAATTGTCTGTAGTGTATGTGTGTAAATGAGCGTGTATGGATGTTTCCCAGTTATGGGTTGCAGCGGGAAGGGCATCCGCTGCATAAAACATGTGCTGGATAAAATGGCGGTTCATTTCGCTGTGGCGACCCCAGATTAATAAAGGGACTAAGCCGAGAAGAAAATAAATGAATGAATGTGCTCTGGTGTTACTGAATAACCTGTCATGATGAAGAGATGCTGCTGCTGTTTCTTAAAGGAAGCCCTGCAGTCAAAATAATTTACAGGATCATAGCCTGGTCAAAAAGGTGGTTCTATTTTTCTCAAAAAGTGGACCTTTCTGTGGTTATACGCCTCATTTAGGTTACTATTTAATTATAACATTTAAATGCTGCATTTTCGTGACATTTTAAGTACTATTTTTAGCTGAAATAGATAGTTTGATGGTCATCATAACCAAAAAAGTGCATTTGAAAATGTATGGATAACAACAACAGCCAAAATTAATTTTAATATGGGTTGTTTTTGGTGCTTCACAGCTTTTCATTGATCAATTTTTGTTCCAAGATTTAAAATAAAAGTTACTTGTAAAATGTTTTTTCTATTTAAAAACAATACAGCAGATTGTTCAAATCAAAAGATTACTTCACTTCATCAGATTGTATGTTTTCTTGCACTGCTGGATGTTGAATTGTGTGTATTGGCCAAAACTGATTAGCGGAGGTCACACTGAAGCGCAGGCCCGGATTAAGAATTCAAAGGCCCCTGGGCACATTGTCTTGCTGGGCCCCCTACCCGGCCGCACCCCTATAGTTGAATTAAAAAATAATAATAGTATAATATTTTTTTATATTAATGTATTGCCTGCATTGTTAAAAATGAATGATATAGAGTACATATATTTATAGTCTACAGAGATTATACTCACTTTAAAAAGATTTAAAGCACACTTTGATTAAAAAAATACTAATAAAATGAGTGAAAATTAATGTTTTTTACTATACTTGTTCAAGTTCACTAAAGCAGTACTAATATATATATATATATATATTAAAGGGTATTTGTTGTAAATACAAATTAATTATATTAAGATGTCATAAACATTTAACACCTGATGGAAAATATCTGTTTATAGAGTATTTAAAATCACTATTTAGATGCTGTTTATACACATATGAAATAAGCTAAACCTTATTAAATACCCACGGGCCACTTGCGACTTTATATTAATTTTAATTATTTTCATTTTTAAACAAAAAAATATTTCCTTTCTATTAAAAATAAATGTATTTCCAATCGGATATCTAATGGGGGGGGGAAGAAGAGGAATGAGTTCATCAGACTCTGGATTCGGTTGATGATCAATCGCATCAAAACATGTTACCAAGCGCTTTACAAGCTACGCCACTCACGCTGCTGTTAGCTGCGTTCTTTAGTTATGTTGTCTTTGTCGATTAAACGGCGCTGGTGGGAAGCATTTAACTAGTTTATTCCAACGAGGTGCGCTATTTGCACTTAGCCTAAATACAAATTCCAAAATCTGCATTTTTCTCATCTCGCAGGGGCCACAAGTGCGCACGGGGCCCTGGGCCTGTGCCCATAATGCCCATTGGTTAATCCGGCCCTGCTGAAGTGACAGCCAACAGAGGATTCCACTTGGTCTTAAACCTTTAATCGACGGGTTATTTTCACTATTTATGATGGCATAGCAGTCAAAATATGACAAATAAGCTCATGTGGGAGAAATTCTGAACCTTTCGAACCACCTGAACTCCCCTGGCTACAGGCCTGATATATATATATTTATATTTTTGTCGTTCGTTCAAACTACTTATATAAAATGAGCTGGAACGACATAATTTTTTACGATTTTTGGGGGGACAACTTAATAGTTTTATGTTCAATCCACTTAAATTTGTCAAAACCTAATAATGTAACTAATGTAGTCCAAATATCTAAAAAATCCTAAATCAAAAAGCATTTTCTAGACAAGCAAATAATATGATCTTGTTTTCAGAGATGATCAGTCAAAATTAGGTGAGTTTTTCCTTAAAACAAGAGAAAGAAATGACTTTGCTCACACCATTGGCAGATTTAGCTTGTTTTAAGGAAAACATATTATTTCTGAAAACAAGACAATATTATTTGCTTGTCTAAAAAATGCTTCTTGACTTTCAGACATTTGGACTAGAAACAAGACAAAAACTCTAAGTAAATATTTTTTTTGCAGTGCAGGAAATATTGTGGAAAAAGTTCCTTGCTCTGTTAAACAACACTGAGGAAATACAAAAAAATAATGCAAATTTCACAGGAGGGATAATAATTTTGTCTTCAACTGTGTGTTAAAAGGTCGAGGGAATTTAGATTTGTCAGTTCATGACCCATTTAACTGATCAGACTTTCACCATAAAACAGGTGAACACACATCTTTGAAAAAGGGACTTGAGCCATATCTGGAAACTTGGATGCTTCAGAAGAGCCACCTGTTCAATAATTCAAACCCCAAGAACACTTTCCCAGGATTATTTTGTGAAGACTTTACCATGCTGGAATCTAGTGCAGTCGCTTGCCATGTGAGCGTAACGTCTGCTTTGTTCACTTTTGGCCAAACCTTTTGGTCGTGGATTCATTTCTCATCTGAGCCAGAGATGAATCTACATCCTTTCTGTTAGAGATACAATAAAGACCATCTTAAAGTGGTTTTAGCAAGTCTCAAAAACCAAATATAGTTGAGTTAAACACATGGTTGAATCATTCAGTTGAATCACACATGAAAAATGACTCAAACGTCACCAGATCCTCTCAAGAATCCAGAGAATCTGAGCAAATAACATTAGTTATAGTCGTTGCTATCGTAAACTGGCTGTAAATTAGCCACAGCTTTCACAATAAAAAGGAAAGCATTGGTTAACACTTCGCCTCATATTTCCCAGAAATAGTTTATTAAAGGAAAGTTCTAAGTTCATTACGAATAGTGCTGCTACCGTCAAATTAAAACTATTAAAATGATTGTTTTAATTAACAAATTAAATTACATTATATGGACGACTTAGATGAAAAACAACTAAATGATGGGGTGGCACAGTGGCTCAGTGGTTAGCACTGTGGCCTCACAGCAAGAAGGTCGCTGGTTTGAGTCCCGGCTGGGTCAGTTGGCATTTCTGTGTGGAGTTTGCATGTTCTCCCCATGTTGGCGTGGGTTTCCTCCGGGTGCTCCGGTTTTCCCTACAATCCAAGCACATGTGCTATAGGGGAATTAATCAACTAAATGGGCCATAGTGTATGAGTGTGTGTGTGTGTGTGTGTGAGAATAAGTGTGTATGGGCGTTTCCCAGTACTGGGTTGCAGCTGGAAGGGCATCCTGCGTAAAACATATGGCGGAATAGTTAGGGGTTCATTCTGCTGTGGTGACCCTTGACGAATAAAGGGACTAAGCCGAGGGAAAATGAAATGAAAATTGGCTGTAGTGTATTAGTGTGTTTGTGTGTATGGGTGTTTCCCAGTATTGGAGTCCCGCTGGAAGGCCATCCGGTGTGTAAAACATATGCTGGAATAGTTAGCTGTTCATTCCGCTGTGGCAACCCCTGATAAATAAGGGACTAAGGCTAAAATGAATAAATAACAAACACAGTCTTAAGTACAGCATAAACAATAACTACTATTTTTTCAGCCTAAATCAGTTTCTCCTCTCTAAAAATGATGCTCACATGACAGAATTCCTCCTAAAGCTGTCTGGAAGTCTTCAGTCGAGCTTCAACAAAAATATTTTCTCTTGAAAATCCTGGAAATGCACAACCCTGCAATTGTGACTTTCATACTTCTCATACTTTATTTAGAAAAAAAAAGTGAATATTATTATTTGCGGTATCAGATATTATGCCATGAATGAACCCACTGCATAAAGAGAAAGGATGAATCTCTCCAAAAACACGTTCCACAATCAGTAAGACAGTAAATGTAGAATGTATTTTCATTTCTGGTGCATTGGCATCACGACAAGTCACTGCATTTTATTAAGCTTTTTTATTTTAGGCTTTTCATCCTGCTGATAAAATAAGAAGGAAATGTGATTGACCCTTTTTTCTTCTCCATCAGGGGAAACGCTTCCCCAGGAAATTAAACTTGAAAGGCAGTGACGTCATTTCTCAGATACCAAACTTTCTGCTTCCCATCCAAGAGGTCATTTTTATTCCTGATAAACATGTAAATTAAAGCCAGATACACTCACATGTGCATCCACAACCTGAAGCAGGAGGGATTAGATCATCACAGGACTCATAATTCCCTTTAAAGAGGTCATGGACTACCTTTTTTTTCTTACTGGTTAATAACCAGTGTTGGGTAAAGTTAGTTAAAAAAATTTTATATATAATAATCCTAAATGTTAGTCTTAGAAAACACACCAACAAACAAACAAAAAATAAAAATAACATAACATATACTTGCACATTACTTAAAATGTAACTACACTGTAAAACAATCCGTAATTTTACTATTTATTTCTGGCAGCTGGGGTGCTGGAAAAAACCCAGTAAAATAACGAACATTAAATCACAGAAATTTACCGTAAAATAACGA
>CAIGQZ010035256.1:628137-641367 GCA_903798205.1 Danio tinwini
ATATTTTCCCCAAATTAATTGGGTTTGTGTATTTATGTATTGTTTTTTTAAACTATGAATTCAAACTTCAATTCATAAATACATGAATGAATCCTATTCATAAATGCAAAACACTGTTCATAACAAATCCTATTCATTCATTCATTTTCTTTTTAGCTTTTTCCCTTTATTATTCCGGGGTCGCCACAGCAGAATGAACCGCCAACTTATCCAGCACGGCATTTACGCGGGCATTTACGCAGCGGATGCCCTTCCAGCTGCAACCCATTTCTGAGAACAAATCCTATTGATATTGATCCTCATGATTTTTTATTTTGTAAATGTATATTTTTTGAGACGGACCTGTCTCCATAAATGACTGCCAGTTTCCAACATTCTTCAAAACATCTTATTTTGTGTTCAAAAGAAACGAAAGAAAGAAATAAGGTTTAGAGGATGAGTAAATGATAATAACATTTTCATTTTTGAGTAAACTCTACCTTTGAGTAAAGTCAAAGGAGTGTTAATGCACTAAATATTTCATCTATTTATTTTCTTATTTATTAAATATATTCATCTTCAAAACACATTTAAACTATGTTTAGTATCCCAAAACTATATTAAAATGACCCCTGCTGATCTATTTAAGGTTTGTGTGCATATGTTTACACGTGTTTTAAATTTAATACGAAATTAAAGTGGCCTATACACTGTAAAATGCAACTAGTTGACTTCATTTATTCTTTTTCCTTTATTAATCAGGGGTCACCACAGAGGAATGAACCACCAGTTATTCCAGCATATGTTTTACACAGCGGATGCCCTTCCAGCCGCAACCCAATACTGGAAAACACTAATACACACTCATTTACTATGCCCAATTTAGTTGATCAATTCCCCTATAGTGCATGTGTTTGGACTGTGGGGGAAACCGGAGCACCCGGAGGAAACCCACGCCAACACAGGGAGAACATGCAAACTCCACACAGAAACTCCCCAATTAGTTGACTTTAAAAAAAGTGAGTAAACCCTCTAAAAAGTTGACTCAACTTATTTGTTTATAGATATACACATTTTTTATTTACTTAATATTAAGGTCAATTAAGGTCAACTTAACATTAGGCCAATTTTACTCCATAATGAACTTAAAACTGTTTACAGTATTTTCTTAAAGGCATAGCTCACTCAAAATAACAAATGTATTTAACATTTACACTCAAAAGAAGATATTTTGAAGAATGTTGTCAGGGGAAAAATCAGTCATTGACTTCTATAGTAGAAACTAAAAAATACACAAGTCACAAGTTTGTACACTGTCCCTTTAAGAAACAAAATGATGTGCTGTACATGTAGGACACCAAGTCTTGTTTCTCAAGATTAATTAAAATAAATAGGGTGAAAAAACTAAACATATGCACTGAAAACTGAAAATTACTGAAGAAAAGATGATCTGAAGGGCGACACGGTGGCTCAGTGGTTAGCACTCAGCAAGAAGGTCGCTGGTTTGAGTCCCAGCTGGGTCAGTTGGTGTTTCTGTGTGGAGTTTGCATGTTCCCTGTTCCCTGTGTTGTTGTAGGTTTCCTCCAGGTGCTCCGGATTCCCCCACAGTCCAAACACATGCGCTATAGGGGAATTGATGAACTAAATTGGCCATAGTGTATGAGTATGAATGGGTGTTTCCCAGTACTGGGTTGCAGCTGGAAGGGCATCCGCTGTGTAAAACATATGCTGGATAAGTTGGCGGTTCATTGTGGCAACCTCTGATGAATAAAGGGACTAAGCCAAAGGAAAATGAATGAATGAATGATGTTCTGAATCATGTTTTAGGCTCTATTTTGACATGAAACGTCCTTTAGTCCTGCACATATTAAATATCCTGCTTTTATTTTGGCATACTAAAATTATTTCTTGCTAATCCTATTTTATTTCCTCTAAATAAAGTATTTGTGGTCGTTTAGGGATGCTGATATCCACAGATCATCATGTTCTGATCTGAAACATCCGACTATATTTCTAATGACATTAGCAGACGTTTTTATGTGATGGACGGCACATTGATTACAGCTACTGGAGGACGAGGATGTTACGGCAAATAGTGTGAGTGATGAAACTGAATCTGTTTGTTCAGACAGACAGTCAAAGAAATGCTAATCTGATCATGCTTTTCAGACTGAAATGCATTTCTGAAATTCCAGTTTTAATTCAATTTTAAAGGCAGTTTGGTTTGGGTTTGTAAAACCACACGGTTTTCGTGGCTCAGACTGCTAAACTGATCCGAGTCAGATATTATTGCGCAAACATGAATCCACAAACATGAGTAAAAATGCTGTAGTTTGCATCCCAGAAATGCATATTTTAAAAGTTTTCATTTTAAGGCGTCCAAAACACTGATGCCATTTAAAATGAGTGATTGAGAGTTTAGAGTTGATCATATAGCAAAACACATTTAATTCACAAACAGTTCATAAACAACATAATTCATTCATTCATTTTCCTTCGGCTTCCGCGGTCGCCACAGCGGAATGAACCACCAACTTATCCAGCATATGTTTTACACAGCGAATGCCCTTCCAGCTGCAACCCATCTCTGGGAAACACCCAAACGCACTCATACACTACAGACAATTTAGCTTACCCTACCACATATCACTTATCTTTGGACTTGTGGGGGAAACCGGAGCACCCGGAGGAATCCCACGCCAACACGGGGAGAACATGCAAACTCCACACAGAAACACCAACTGACCCAGCCAGGGCTTGAACCAACGACCTTCTTGCTGTGAAGCGACAGAGCTAACCACTGCACCACCCCAAAATACATTGATTTATAACAAAAAAGACATCAACATCAATAAATAATGCATTGTATATAATAATATAATAATAATGCATCTTATTTATGTTTTTAACTGTGATAGTCAGTGGCTCAGTGGTTAGCACTGTTGCCTCACAGCAAGAAGGTCGCTGGTTCAAGTCCCGGCTGGGTCAGTTGGCATTTCTGTGTGGAGTTTGCATGTTCTCCTCGTGTTGGTGTGGGTTTCCTCCGGGTGCTCCAGTTTCCCCCACAGTCCAAACACATGCGCTATAGGGGAATTGATTAACTAAATTGTCCGTATAGTGTATGTGTGTGAATGTGTGTGTATGTTTCCCAGTATAGGGTTGTGACCGGAAGGGCATCCACTGCGTAAAACATATGCCAGAATAGTTGGCAGTTCACTCCGCTGTGGCGACCCCTGATAAATAAAGGACTAAGCTGAAGGAAAATGAATGAATGAATGAATGAACTGTGATAGTTTATCAGTCAATTCATGTCTACATTTGAACCTACAGCTTTCCAGATACCAATGTTTTACCAATGTTTACGCAATGTTTAAGGTTTCAGCCATGTATGTTTTGTGTTGATTTGATATAAACTTAAATTGTTAATTCAGTAAAGGAATATGGAGTAGTTCCTCCACCAAATTGCAATCGGTTTGCTTCCAACCCAAAAATAATTTATTAATTTTCCTTCGGCTTAGTCCCTTTATTCATCAGGGGTCGCCACAATGAACCGCCAACTTATCCCGCATATGTTTTATGCAGCGGATGCCCTTTCAGCTGCAACCCAGTACTGGGAAACACCCATACACACTCATGCACTACAGCTAATTTAGTTTTCCTCCTGTAGCGCTAGTGTTTGGACTGTGGGGCAAACTGGTGCACCCGAAGGAAACCCACGCCAACACGGGGAGAACATGCAAACTCCACACAGAAACACCAACTGATCCAGCCGGGACTCGAACCAGTGATCTTCTTGCTATGAGGTGCCAGTGCAAACCACTGAGCCACCATGCCACCCTTAAACCAAATTATCCCACATAAAATATCAGAGTCTAACATGCCAACCTAGATCTATTTCCACATCCAAATATAATGCGTAGGTTTTTGACATTGTATTGATTCACAAAGCAATTAGAGTGCTAGCTTTGACCACAATGTAAATGAAAGGCAGAATAAAAGCACACAGGTTTGATTCGACTTAAGAATGGGTAAACATTGGCTAAACTATTCATTCATGTGACGATACTCATGGTTTGTTTAGTGCGAGAAAGGTAAACCATCATCTTAAGATGTTGAGCTGCAATTTATTCTGAAAACCCTGGCATGTTTTGTTAGCATCAGATGGCTTTGTGGGGAGAAAGAGTGGGTTTAACTAGACGTTCCTCAAATAACTTTGCCTCAGGATAGACTAAACCTTCACTCCAGGGGCTGAAGAAAAACAGTACACTCCAATACTAGATGATGATCCAACTGTGGTGAACTGTGGGAACTGATGGAGCTGGACATCCAGACAATAAATGCAATCTTTTATGTGTCTCAGGGCAAAAAACCCAACAACAAACCACCTCAGACTGGAGTTTTATCATATTGGGAATATGACAGAACTCCTAATTGCTGGTTTTAGTATGTGTTGTTGATTTTTTTAAGCTGGTGAAACGTGTTTATGGCTGGTCCAAGTGTCCAAAACCTCTATAAAACCTGAACTGATAAGAGAAACTGCTCTGTTGACATGTTAAAACCCACATATAAACCAGCATCACGAGTTGTTTACTAGTCTAAGTAGACTTTGTTGGCTTTTTTAGACTGGTTTTTGGACAGAGGAGAAGGTTTAGTTGGTTCAAATGCCTAAAACCTCTATAAAACCATCAAATTAATGTAAACCACTCTGTTGACCAGGTGAAACCATATTTAAACCAGCAATATGTTGATTTATTGGGCTAAATAGGTTTGTTTTTTTTAGTCTAGTAGCTTTTAGCTGGTTTTAGACATCAAAAAAAGTGTCAAAAACAAGTGGTCTCAATAAAAGACCATTTTGAATTGAGTAAACCACTCTTGTGGCAAGTAAAAACATGCAAAAACTACATTTAAACTAGCAGTAAAGTGGTTTACTAGCCTTAATAGGTTTTCCGACCTGGTAAAGTTGCGTTTTCATCTTGTTTAGCTGGTCTAAATGCCTAAAACCTCTATAAAACCATTAAGTAGACCATTCTGGCTAGTGTAAACCACTCTGTTGACTAGGTAAAAGCACATTTAAACCAGCAATAAGGTGGTTTACTACTATTAGTAGGTTTAGTTGGTTTTTCAGACTGGTAAATTTGGCTTTTCATCTGGTTTAGCAGGTCCAGCAATTAGGTGGTTTGTGAGTTTTAGTTTTGGTGTTTTATTTGGACTGGTGAAACTGGTTTTCATTTGGTTTAGCTGATCCTAATACCTAAAAAAAACCCTATAAAACCATTAATCTAGACCATTCTGACTGGTTAAACTCACTCTCTATGTTTTGTTACTAGTCTTATTGGGTTTTGCTGATTTTCCAGTGTGGTGAAATTGGCTTTTCGTCTGGTTTAGCTGGCCCAAATGGCCAAAACCTCTTTAAAACCAACAAACCACAATTAAACCTGCAATAATATGGTTTGCTGAGCTAAATATGATTAGCTGGTTTCCCAGTCTGGTGAAGTTAGTTTTTCATCTGGTTTAGCTGGTCTAAGTGCCAAAAACCTATATAAAACCATTAGATCTTCAATTAGTTTGCAGTTAATTTAGCAAAGCACTGAGAAGGTTTAACTGTATGCTGTGCCACTCTGGACAACACTGGTGGCCATGCAAACCGCAAAATCCAACTGGTTTGTGTTGTTTTTGCTTGACAGACTTGTGTATTGACGGACAGCAGTGTTTCTGAGATTATAAACTCATGGCTGTAGGTCGCAGTGGCAGCACAGGAATGTAAACATCGCCATGGATGGATATCAGAGGCCAAACTCTGGGATGCGGTTTGTCATTGTAGCACTAAACGTCTTGATCTTGACGTGAACAGCATAACTGAGTTTTGCTGCTGGTTTCTGGTATTGGCTCCGTCTCAGAAATACCTCAGAAGCTGGAAAAAAAATCTTGCTAGCGGTTCCCTGCTGTAGAGTTTTCCTCTATCAGGGAGTGAATGACTGTGACTGGAGCTCTGCTGGAATGCTGAACTTCTGATCCTGTTTGTGTTTCTCATTAAATAACAGTTTGGGCTCGAATCTGCTACCGTTCGCCACACTGCAGTCTTAAAGTCTCAAATAAAAGCCTTAATAGTACAACAAAAAGTACAATGATTCAAATGACTTTCCAATTTCGTGCAAAATGAGCACCATATTTCTATGGTGTTGCTGTGGTTGCTATGGAGAAAAATATTCAGGTGGTTATTATAGTGTTGCTATGGGGTGCTATAGTGATGGTTTCTATGAGGTTGATGGGGTATTTGGATGTTTGCTACAATGTTGCAAAAGTAGTGTATTTTAGATGGTTATTATGGTATTTTCGATAACTGTAACATTGTTGCTATGCTATTGCTACAGTATTTTAAATGACTGGTAAGGTATTTTGGATGGTTACTACAATGTTTCTAAAGGGTTGCTATAAGGTTTATACTGTACTGTAATTTAGATGGTTACGATGGTGTTTTGGATTGTAACAGTGTTGCTATGCAATTGCTACAGTATTTTTAGGTTGCTGATGAGGTATTTTGGATTGTTACTACAGTGCTGCCAAAAGGTTGCAATAAGGTTTGTAGTTTAGTGTACTTTAGATGGTTACTTTGTTTTTTTGGATAACTGTAACATCGTTGCTACGCAATTGCTATGGTATTTTAGTTGGTTGATGGAGTATTTTGAAGGTTGCTACAATGTTGGTAAACGGTTGAAATAAGGTTTATAATTTAGTGTATTTTAAATGGTTACTATGGTGTTTTGAATCATTGTAACATTGCTGCTATTCAGTTGCTAAAGGGTTGCTATAAGGTTTCTAGTTTCTAGTGTATTTTAGATGGTTACTATGGTGTTTTTGAACATTGTAACAGTGTTGCTATGCAATTGCTACAGTATTTTAGGTGGCTGATGAGGTATTTTGGATGGTTGCTACAGTGTTGCTAAAAGGTTGCAATAAGATTTGTAGTTTAGTGTACTTTAGATAGTCACTATGGTGTTTTGGATAACTGTAACATTGTTGCTATGCTATTGCTACAGTATTTTAAATAGCTGGTAAGGTGTTTTGGATGGTTGCAAAATGTTTCTAAAGAGTTGCTATAAGGTTTATACTGTATTTTAGGTGATTACTATGGTGTTTTGGATCATTGTAACAGTGTTGCTATGCAATTGCTACAGTATTGTAGGTGGCTGATTAGGTATTTTGGATGGTTGCTATAGTGTTGCCAAAAGGTTGCAATAAGGTTTGTAGTTTAGTGTGTTTTAGATGGTTACTGTGGTGTTTTGGATAACTGTAACATTGTTGCTACGCATTTGCTATGGTATTTTTGTTGGCTGATAGGGTATTTTGAAGGTTGCTACAATGTTGCTAAACAGTTGAAATAAAGTTTATAATTACTATAGTTTTCATATACTTTATAGTTACTATGGTGTTTTGGATCGTTGCAACATTGTTGCCATTCAGTTGCTAAAGGGTTGCAATAAGGTTTCTAGTTTGTAGTGTATTTAAGGTGGTTACTATGGTGTTTTTGAACATTGTAACATTGTCGTTACAGTATTTTAGGTGGCTGATAAGGTATTTTGCATGGTTGCAACAGTGTTGCTAAAGGGTTGCATTAAGTTTTATAGTGTATTTTAGGTGGTTACTATGGTGTATTAGACCATTGTAACCTTATTGCTATGCAATTGCTACAGTATTTTAGGTTGCTGATAAGTAGGCCCACACGAAATTTGCGCGCGCAGCATTTCACAGAGTTTCCGCAAATTTTTTGCGCATCATTATTTCTGTTTATTTACTTGAGTAAATGTGTGTAAATCTGAATTTATTCAGTTTTTAAATTACACATATTTCACATATTAAGGTTTTAGTTATAATACTCCCAAAATAATTCTGCAGAAATCCGCAGATTTTTACTAAAATTCTCAGCAGAAATTGCAAAAAACGTCCGCAGATTCCGTCTGGCCCTACTGATAAGGTATTTTGAATGGTTGATACAGTGCAGCTAAAGGGTTGCAATAAGGTTTATATTGTATTTTAAATGGTTACTATGGTTTTTCGGATCATTGCTACATTGTTATGCTACACTACTTTAGGTGGCTAATAAGTTATGTTGGATGGTTGTTATACTATTGCTATAAGGTTATATAGTTTATAATGTATTTTAGACAGTTACTATGGTGTTGTGGATCATTGCTACACTCCAAAAAATGCAACACTATTGCTTTTCTCCCATTTTTCATGAGCTGAACTCAAAGACCTAAAACGTTTTCTCTCAAATATTGTTCATGTATTTGTCTAAATCTATGTTAGTGATGTTAGATGATTGAAATGCCATCAATAACTAAATAAAAGTCCATTAATGTACTTTCATTATATCTGTTTGTTCAAATGATTAAGTCAAGAAGATACAAGATATACTAACACCAATCCTCCTTGGCAACAAATAAGCTCTGTTACTAAGTGACTAGGTGGTTGCTAGGATGTTGTATTTTAAATAAGCGGCATAATTTCACAACACATCAAAGAACGTGTAGCAAGCTAAATATATATTCTTGTATTTCAGGCTCCTTGTTGGAGCTCCCTTCGAGACCAGTGGTGAACGCCAGACAGGTGACGTCTACAGATGTCCACTTGATAGCAAACGCACAAACTGCACACGACTGCATCTAGGTATCATATCACCCTTCTGACTCCACAAAAGTGTAATAAATTAAATGTGTGTTAAAATTAGGGCTGCACAATACATCAAAATTAACAGTACCAAAATAATAGTACTGTATTTGCAATATTTAATGTGTCAAGCATTTGTGTGATGCATGCAAAGGTTGTTTATCCAAATTTGACCAATCAGATGGAGCCTTACTATCTTTAGACCCGCCTTCTCATTAGGTGCTGTTCTGCTATTGGCTAGAGCGGCCCAAACATGAACCTAGAGCTGAAAATAAACAAATGACAACAGCAAATACGAGTTCAGTCATTCATAGTGTTTTAAAGTCTAAATATTTGCACCTTGACCTATATTACCTGTTTATTTTAGTTTGATCATATGTAAATATGTAATTTGTTACTAATAAAAATCTAACAAAATTGCATGTAATATCACAAGAAATATCGATAACGCATTTCTCATCAATAACATAGCATTTTTTCCCTGTATCATGCAGCTCTGGTTGTAATATAAAAATATAATATAATACAATATTTTTTTGTCTCAACTTTCTCTTGCCGTTTGGCTGTTTTCAAGGAAAGATATCGCTGAACAATGTTTCCGAACGCAGGGATAAAATGAGGTTGGGAATGACTCTGGCTACTAACCCAAAGGATAACAGCTTTGTGGTAATTTCCATGTTCACTTTCTCATTGATTTTAAAGGTGCAGTATGTAGGATTGACGCCTAGTGGCTTAACTAGATATTGCAGTCCAAATTAAAAATAAATGATGGCTCGGTGCAAATGCAGGTTGCCAGATTGACAACACAAACAGGAGTGAGCGTGCATCACGATTGAGCCTATTGCTACGGTCACACTAGAATTTGAGCATGTGAAATTCTGTCGTACAGTGCTGTGTAAAGGGGCGGGATAAAACAAGATGATTAGACATTAAATAAAGCAAGCGATTGGTCCATATTTTACATTTCTGTCCAGAGAGGTCATGTTTTGATCTTTGATTGGTCTTACGCAGTCACGTGATGCGATTCCGCAGGTCAGAGTTCAACAAGATTGAACTTTGCAATGTAGCAAACTGCGAAACTCAACCCAGGCTCATTCTGAAAAGTAGTCCAGTGGACGTTTCTAAAGACCGCAAATTATGTAGCCGGAGGTACATATAGCTTCATTTCATTTTTTTAAACAAACGCTATGGGGCGGTATGACGCCATTCCTTTTCGCACTCATTAGCTGACCGCTCACCTCCGTGTGGAAGGTTTTCCCGTCGCAACCAGTTTGTCCCGTTAGCTCGTCATGTTACGTTGACCACGACGATGACGGGGTTCGAGTCTGAGGAAGAGCGGTTCCAGAAATCAGGTAAGACAAAAACAGAATCCAAAAAATAAATGTAATTAAATAACAGGGTGAGAATGCAGTAAAATCCTAAAACGTGGTAAAAATCAGATAAGGGCTTTTCTTTTTCTGGACGGCTTTAGTAAACCATTGGTTGGGTTCAGAGAAGTAAGTGGGCGGGCGGGTCAATTGATAAAATTGGTTGGGTTTAGGGAAGGGGGAGGGTGGGTCAGTCGATTGGCCAGCCGGCCATTTAGTCAGACGGTCAGACAGACTATCAGCTGACAGCAGCCTCTGGTGGGTTTACGCGAGAACAGCGGGCACGAACGGCACTCGCGAAAGACATTTGAGATGTGAAAAAGCGCACACAGCGGCCTCTCGCGGATTCGCAAAAACAAAAACTGCAAAAATACGCAGCTCCCGGGACGTATTCCGCGACCTCCAGAAACATCCATGGGACTACGTTTTCAGAATGAGTCTGGGTTGGCGAAACTTGTCGCACGAGTCTGCGTTTCTGATTTGTCGCATTCGTGTACATACGAATGTAAGTCTATGGGGCAGTAAGTGCAGTGTGACCGCAGCTGGACATTGCTCAGCTAATGTTTACATTTGTAATAACATTTGTATTATTTGCTTATTAAACACCACCTCATGTATATTTTTAATAATCTGCATCTCACTTCAGAAGCTCCTGCTGTCCTCTAAATGTTACAATTTCGTTTCTGTTCGCATATCTGGAGTTAGCCTTCATGACTGAAATTAACAACATAGGCTCATTCTGAAAATGCAGCCCTGTATACATTTCTGAATATGGTGAATTATGTAGCCAGAGGTACGTATGGCTGCATTTCGTCTTTAAAACGAACACTGCAGGCCGGTATGACGTCGTTCTTTTTCACTCTTACCAGCTGACTGATTACCTCCATATGGGCGGCATTCCCGCTGTTACCAATTTGTCCAGTCGCTAGACATGTACGTTAGAGGACTTGAGACGCAGAGAAGAGTTGACCATGACAACAGGGTTCAAGTCTGGCGAAGAACAGTTCCAGAAAGCAGGTAAGACAAAAACAAAAGCCAAAGATTAAAATAAACAAGTAAATAACAGGGTGAGAATGTGGTCAAATCTGAAAACGTGGTAAAAATCAAGCAAGGGCTTTTCTTTTTCTGGATTGCTTTTTAAACTGTTGGTTGGGTTGAGGGAAGGGAGTGAACGGGTCAATCGTTGCTTTTGAAAACACTATTGGCTGGGTTTAGGGAAGGAGGAAGGTGAGTCAGTCGATCGGTCAGTCAGTCAGTCGACAGCAGCTTCTCTTGGATTCTGTGAGAACAGCAGGCGAGAATAGCACTCGTGAGAGAAATTTGAGATCTGAAAAAGTGTACACAGCGGCTTCTGGTGGATTCACGGAAAGAAAATTGGCAAAAAAACTGTACTAACTCCTGGGACGTATTTGGTGCTCTCCAGAAATGTATATAAGGGTACGTTTTCAGAATTAGCATGGGTTGGAAGTTAAATACACTGTTATCACCAAGGCAACATGGGATGTTGAAATATAATTGGGTAAACTGGGAGTGGGCGGAGTTACAGAGATCAAAGCAAAGACAGACATTGCAAAATTGAACGCACATTTTCAAAGCAGAACAACTGACTTTAGCATTGCTTTCCAGATAAACATGTTCACTTAGCATTTCTTACATATCTGCAAGCATATATTTGGTATTTTTATAATTTAGAAGAGCCGAATACTTACATACAGCACCTTTAATTATAGTGAGAATAAGTCATCAGTGAATGTTACTGTAAAAAACAAAACTGAGTTGTGTTTCAGGCATGTGGGCCGCTGTGGTCATATGAGTGTGGAAGTTCCTACTACAGCACCGGCATCTGTTCAAGAGTCGACAGCAACTTCAACTTCACCAACAGCATCGCTCCAGCCTATCAGAGTAAAGCTTTAAACGTCTTCTCATAAACACACGCTTCGTCAAACGCATACTGACAGCACTAGTTTCTCCACAGGATGCGAGACCTACATGGACATAGTGATTGTGTTAGACGGGTCCAACTCCATCTACCCGTGGTACGAGGTTCAAGATTTCCTGATCAATGTGCTTCAGAAGTTTTACATCGGTCCAGGACAGATCCAGGTGTGTCTGAGTTATGGCCTATCGATTTGGACTGCTCCGGGTTTGATTTATGACCGGTTTCAATTTGTACAAAAGCAGCACTAACCTGAGAATCAGGAACTACAATCAAAAACACAAGAAAATATGCATGATTTGCCATAGAGTGTTGCCATAGAGACCAGGTGTTGTGTCCTATTGTCTAGGTAGGGGTCGTCCAGTATGGTGAAAGAGTCGTGAACGAATTTCGACTGGATGATTTCCGTACAGTTGACGAGGTTGTGGCAGCGGCTAAAAATATCGACCAGCGAGGCGGAGAGGAAACACGGACTGCTCTCGGGATTAATGTGGCTCGGTACACTGGTGTTTTTTTGTTTGTCTGCTATAAAACACATGCAAATGATAAATTATAATACAAACTCAATGTCCTGCGAAATGACTGTGACATGTTTAATGCCTGAAACCCAATGCATTTATAACAGAACTCAAGCATTTAAACATGGAGGTCGCCCAGATGCTAAGAAAGTCATGATTGTCATCACGGATGGAGAATCGCACGACAGTCTAGATCTGAAGGCGGCCGTGGAGGAAAGTGAGAAGGATAATATCACCCTGTATGGCATTGCAGTGAGTTACTGCTTCTTTTCCAGCTCAATCCTCCAGATATCAGATTCTTGAGTTGTGTTCAAACAGGTGCACATGTCGTACAGGTGAACATAGCTCAGATATTCCAATGATTTCCAGGTTCTTGGCTACTACAATCGACGAGGGATCAATCCTGAAGCTTTTCTGAGGGAAATCAAGTTCATCGCCACCGATCCAGACGAGCATTTCTTCAGCGTCACAGATGAGTCTGCTCTGAAGGATATCGTCGACGCTCTGGGAGAGAAAATCTTCAGCTTGGAGGGTAAGAAACCATAATCGAAAGCTTAAGATTCACCTATAGACCAGAATATCACAGAAACTAGACAAAACATACAAGCAAACACTTAACAACATTGAAGAAATGGCCAAGAATACCTTTAAATGTTCACATTAACACCTAAAACTACCAAAAATACTCTAGTAACCACATAACAACATGCTTATAACCCTCAAAACACCTTACAGACCTCACGTCAACACCTAAAACTACCCA
>CAIGQZ010035256.1:641377-655638 GCA_903798205.1 Danio tinwini
TAAAACTACCCAAAATACTTTAGTAACCACATAGCAACATGCTAAAACCCTCAGAACACCTTACAAACCTTACGTTAACACCTAAAACCACCCAAACTACTCTAGTAATCGCATAACAACATGCTAAAAAACCCTCAAAACACCATAAGAACCACTGCACAGCACCTTTTACCATTTAATACACATTAGCAACCACTCAGAACACCCTAGCAACTAAACCTACCATACATGACACATTAGCACTATTGCAATGAATATGACACTCAAAAACAGTCTAGTTTTCTTATTTTTGTTTGACTTTCCACAGGCACCAACCAGAATGGTACAGCTTTTGGTTTGCAGATGTCCCAAGCCGGATTCTCTTCTCATATCGTAGAGGTGAGTGCGTCTCCATCCATTCCAAGCAGAAGAAATATAAATATTGACAACAGCACTAATGTGCGGAGAATTATATTAAGTACTCAGTGGCGTGCGTGAAATGCTGTTATTCTGCTCTTTGCACTCTGAGATTGAGTTTGAAGCTCTCGCATTAGCCTGGAGCAGAAGCTACGACATCAGTCAAAATAGAGTCATTGAAAGAATGATTCGTTTACCGCTCGTGGGAAAACAAACCTGAGGTACATCCATTTAGGGCCCGACAGAAGCACGAAACGCCAATCTTTCAATTAAAATAATGCCGGTTTACTTTTGAAGTCGCTCCACATGCTGTGAGAGGCATGAAATCTGTTTAGATCGTCCGTCTTCTGAGGGAACAGGACCATTTTTTTTCACCTTTTCTCTTGGATGGTTTGAAGGTCTGGGGTTCATTTAAATCAGGGGTCTCAAACTCAATTTACCTTGGGGGCCGCTGGAGGCAGAGTCTGGGTAGGACTCAGGTTTTCCACAAGAAATTAATTATAATATTAATTTCTAATTTGTTTATTTTTTTCATCTTATCTTTTGTTAAAAAATAAACATAAAGAGATTTGAGAAGATTGGAATTTAACACAAAATAAGATGAAAAAACTAATTAAAAATGAATAAGGAAATAAACGAATCAGTATTAAATCGTAATAGTAATAATAATAATTAGATTTACTGTTATCCGCTGTGCTGTTGTTTAAAAAAAGCAACACTGTGTTGTTGTCATTTGTTTTGACTACTTTTACATCATATAGAAATATATGTAATGTTCATTGTGTGAGGCAATGAAAATACAATGCAAGTAGCGCGATGCAAATGTCCCACAAATAATGGTGCGACCCTATAAATGTCCAGGTTACCGGGTACTCTTATTGCCGATGGACAGGTGTAGATATGTGACTGCAGATAACTACATTAGGCGGCACTGAGTTCCTTACTTTTCTTTTATCTCGTCGCGTACACATCACTTTGATTTCTTTTGTCTGAGCGAGAGAGAGACATCACATTAACTCTCCAAGCACCATTTCATTGTCAGTGCCATTATTTTTCACTTGTAAAAATTAAAGTAAGCTTAATTGCCTCTTTGCTATTTTGAAAATACAGATTTTATTTAGCTAGGCCACTATGCCATTGTTTATTTTCGCTGCTCACTGCGTGCGAAACAATAACCACTAACCAATGAGAGCGATTTTAAACATAAGAAAGATGATTGGTTAAAAATATTGTTCAGAACCAATGGTTAAACGTCACTTTTGCTTTAACTCAGGCATACCGTCATGCATGCGCGCACACACACAATGTCCTGCTGAGACTTAAAAGCTTTTTTTGAAGTGTTGTGAATGAAGGTACATCCATTTAGGCCCGACAGAAGGCCCGCTGGGACGAATGTCCGCGAAAACACTCCATGGCAACGCTACTGTAACTTGCACTCATTGAGAATTGTTTGTTTGCCAGCGCCTGCATCAAGCCCAACTGATGTCCCGCCCCCGAGAGATATCCCACCGTGATTGGTAGGTTTGTTCAGCTCCGCACACAACACCGTTTCGTGAGGTGCGCATGCATTTAGCGAAGATCTGCGACGCGGCGCCATGCAGGCGAAAGTATAAATCAGGCTTAAAGTGCCATACATATTAAACTCGCGGGCCGCACTGATATTAAACTTTACTTTTTTGTAGAAGTTTGATCCCCCCGATTTAAATGAACACGCCACTTTTTTTGGAAATATTTTATCTCATTTTACAGCTCCCCCACAGTTAAACAGGTCAGTTTTACAGTACCATTTTTAAATCCATTCAGCCGATATCCAGGTGTGACTTGAGCACTTTTAGCTTAGCTTAGCATAGTTCATTGAATTGAATTAGACCATTAGCATCTCGCAAAAAAAATCTAAATTTCCTATTTAAAGCTTGACTCTGGGGTAGAGCAATGGGTAGCGCTGTCGCCTCACAGCAAGAAGGTCGCTGGTTCAAGCCTTGGCTGAGTCAGTTGGCATTTCTGTGAGTATGTTCTCCGCATGTTGGCGTGGGTTTCCTATGGGTGCTCCCCCACACATTCAAAGACATGCGGTATAGGTGAATTGAGTAAGCTAAATGATTTATGTGTGAATGTGTGTATGGGTGTTTCCCAGTGATGGGTTGCAGCTGGAAGGGGATCTGCTGCGAAAAAAAAACATATGCTGGATAAGTTGGCGGTTCATTCCGCTGCAGCGACCCCTGATTAATAAAGGGACTAAGCCGAAAAGAAAATGAATTAATGCTAAGCTAAGCTAAAAGTGCTTCTGAACCTTGGATCGGCTGAATGGTTTAAAAAATGGTAAACTCAACTATTTAACTCTAATATTAGCCTATTAAAAACAGTGGAGTGTTCATTTAATGTTAGTTGAAGGTCAACAAAACTAAAGAAAATGAAAAAAATAAATAAATAATTTTTTCACTGTTGAACCTCAGGGTGCAAGTCTGCTTTATATGTGACGAAGTGATCAAGGGTTTAGGGAATTGCATTTAAACCCATTCAGAAATTCCCCCAATAGTGGACACTTGTGTGATGTAATCAAGGGAGAGTCAAGCTTTAAATAGATTTTTTTTTTGCAAGATGCTAACGGTCTAATCCATTTCAATGATTTTTGCTAAGCTAAGCTAAAAGTGCTACTGCATGGATTTTGGCTGAATGGATTCAAAAATGGTAAAAATGAACTGTTTAGAGAGCTGTAAAATGAGCATTTCTTTTGTGAAATGCTAATGGTCTAATCCATTTTAATGATCTATGCTAAGCTAAGCTAGTGCTTCCGCCAGACCTGGTGATTGGCTGAATGGAGTTAAAAACATTATACCTCTAGGAAATGAGGCTATTTCTAAGAAAACAGTGGAGTGTTTCTTTAATGTTAGTTGAAGGACAACTAAACTGAATTCATAACTTTCACTGTTGGATCCCAGGCGGTGAGTCTACTTCATATGTCTATACGTCCCAGAATGCAGTGCAATTGTGACGTCATAACAGTGTAGTTCCCAAGTGCTTAGACGTTTAGGGCATTGCATTTAAACCCATTCAGATATTTCCCACAGTAGTGGACACTAGTGTGATGTAATCAATGACAAACATCCAAGGAGGAGTCAAGCTTAGACTTTTTGGGCAAAAAATGCTAATGGTCTAATCCATTTCAATGATTTATGCTAAGCTAAACTAAAAGTGCCTCCGCCAGACCTGGTGATCAGCTAAATGGATTAAAAAACATTTCAACTCTAGGAGAACTGTAAAATGAGCCCATTTCTTCTTCAGTGGAGTGTTTATTTAATGTAAGTTTAAGGATAACAAAACTGAAGAAAAAAGAAAAAAAAATAATCACTGTTTGATCTCAGAGATCGAGTCGGCTTTATATGTCCAGCACCGATATGTCCCAGAATGCAATGCAATTGTGACGTCACAACAGCATAATTCCCAAGTGCTCAATGCTTTAGGGCATTGCATTTAAACCCTTTCACACTAGTTCAAGAGTCAAGCTTTAAATTGAATTTTTTTTTTTGGCTAAATGCTAACGGTCTAATCCATTTCAATGATTTATGCTAAGCTAAGCTAAGCTAAATGTGCTTCCACCAGACCTGGATATCAGCTAAATGGATTCAAAAATGGTAAAACTAAACTGTTAAACTCTTTGAGAGCTGTAAAATAAGCCTTTTTGCCAGCTAAAACAGTGGAGTGTACCTTTAATGTTAGTTGAAGGACAACAAACCTGAAGAAAAATAGCATTTTTTTCATACCTTTCACTGCTGGATCCCAGGAGCTGCTCTTGAAAGTCGCAACTGGAGACGTGAGATAACGTCTCGGAAAGTTTTTTTTCATTCCTGACTTCTCCTAAAGAAAGAGGTCCAGAGAACACATATGGTTTTGTTGAATTAGGCTCCTTTACTGAGGAACCGTCACACAAACACTCTCACACACGTGCTCTTGTGTTTTTATGTGCACGCTCGTACATGTGACTCTATTTGTAAAGGAAAGCTTCTGCCTTATTTGCTGGTGTCTGTTAATGTTTTTAAAGGAATGACTTTGTTTCGTTTTATAAGAAAAAGAGCTCAGCCTCCATTAAGAGTGCAGTAAATAAAACCTAATCAGATGGAAATAAAACCTTTGGAAGTCAGTTTATGGGCTTGGGCCGCTCACACGGACATGGCATGCTAGATTTCACTGCTTTTGTTTTGGTAAAGGGCTAAAGAGCTGCCAGGCCTTGAAAAACTCATACAGTCCCTTCCAAAACTTTGCTGTCAAATGCCTACATAGATGGAATTGAAAACAAAGTTGAATCTTGTTTAATATGTAACTTGTGTGCCATAGAAATAGCAATTATAAATGATTCCAATAGAGAGTTACTCCAACAAGCAAAAGAATACTGAGTGAAATTATAATTACCATTTCTAAGAAGGCATTTGCACAACACTATTTTCAACAAAAAGCGTTTTATACATTTTGGCCTGAAAATGCTAACTCTCAGGAGATTTTTTAGCGTAGCTTAGCATAAGTCACTGAATCGGATTAGACCATTAGCATCTCACTAAAAAAAAATGAGTTTTGATAATTTTCCCATTTTAAGCTTGATCTTTCTAGTTATTTTGTGTACTATGACTGATGGAAAATGAAACGTTGCTATTTTCTTGGTCGATAGGGCTAGCAGCTATTTTAATAATCAAGAAACTTTGCTGTATAAAATGCTAACTTTTTAAAACTGGTTTCAAAATTGCGTCCAAAATGACACACGATGTGCTATGCTTTTTACACTATGCAGTTGTTCATTATAAAATCAAACATGTAGTGATTGAGTTTAGTGTTGTATCAAATGAAACCCTAACATTTTGCTAACTGGAAATTCAAACAGTGTCCAAGACAACATTAAATAGTTCCTAAATTAAACTAACAAATAGGAACTTACATAAGTTTCACTTGTAATCACGGTAGCATAATCATCTCTGTTAGATAATCTTGCTTGCACAAACTGAAAACAATATATATATATATATATAAATATAGGATGCCAAATTCCAAAACTTAACTTTTGCCATACACCACACTGCTTTCAATGCCGACTGCAGACATCTTTGGCTAAAAGGGAGCTGAATGAAGTGACGACCTAATTATAAATGCTGGACTCTGCAGTTCTCATGTTATATCAGGTCAGTTCAGGCTATGCTGAATCATACACATTACTCGTTTTTGATTGCAGCAATGATTTCAGCATAAACAGTTAAACATGGTGAATTAAACTGTGCTGAATTCTAAGAATGAAACGTGAAAGTTATTAAAGTTGGTTTTATATTCACACATTCATTCAGTGACAACTTGTGACACACTCCCTATATTGTTTACCACGGCACTTTGAGTATTCGCTCTGAAATAACCTGCAAGTGTGACTTGAAAACAATATTAACACTGTTTATTTGACCGTGACCAATGTTGTACTTTGATAGTCATTGGCTGCTAATATTTCGCAGTTTAGAGTTTGCAAATAACACATGAAATTATATTATTAAGGAGAAAGTCTAAATGTGCGAATATAAAACCAACTTTACCTTTATGTGTAAGTTCACATACCCTGGGCCTGCCGTTCAGGTGTAGTTCACTGTCAGAATGCAGTTGTTCTGCTTGTTGATGATCACCCAGGCCTTGTATAACGTTAGCGCCGTCTTTTTTCCCTTGTCTTTGGCTCGGCAGAACCTCGATTTTTAACACTACATAGTTTTAAATCTGGTAATCATTAAACATTATTTCTTGCACATGACCACACATCTTGCTAAAACTTGCTAAAAGAGCTTTAATGAGATTGTATATTTGGGGCTGGATGCTTGGTCATTTAGTCTTATCCAATATCCATTGGCAGTGTGCTATCGCAAATGGACCTGTCAGACGAACGCCGCTCACTTTAACGTAAATTTTGCTGAATCACTGTGCTTATCACTGGATGACAAGCTGTTATAATACGCTCAAAAGCATTATGTAAATAATATATATAATATGTAATCAATATAACTTATTTCTAAGAAAAACAACAAACTCTGTACCGCATCGGATGTCATTCCCTCGCTGTAAATGCTAGTGCTCCCGTTTTTTTTTCTGCCACCTCCCTGTGTGCGCATCCTGAATGTTTACAAACATGGTAATTCATCTATAGCTCCTCCCTTTCACCAGGAGTTCCTCCCACTTATTCTTATTCTTTTTTTAAATATATATAAATTTTTGTGTGAATGCACTACTTAACACTATTTATTCAAAATGCCATATGATGCATTAACAATGGGATGTACCCGCAGTCTTTGTTCTTCATCTGGCCTTTTGCTGAATTAAAGACTATGGATGGTGGTGCATTTTCGCATAGTTCACCTAAGCTATGGAATAATCAGCATCAGGAATGCCGCTTCTCTGGACTGTTTTAAAAAACTTCTCAAGATTCACCTTTTGAGTTACAGTTGCTTTTAACTTTGATTATTTTTGTTAATTTAATTATCCAATTGTACTGAATCGTTCATATTTCATTGTTTTATTATGGTCTTTTTTACTGTTTTATTGTTCTGCTTTCTTACTGTTTGCCTTGTAGCGCGTTGGGTCTGAGAAAAGCGCACTATAAATAAAATGTATTATTATTATTACTTATTGTCTAATCAAAAAGAGTAATTTAAAGTGACTATGTGAACATGTCTATAATATAAGTCTAAAAGCATGAGGGAGAACTTGACAAACAAAACAAAACTAAATTACAGTCACATCGCCATCTACTGGCTTAGTATGCACAATACAACATATCTGGTCATTTTCGCTAGTTCTATTTCTTCGATATTTAGCTATTTTCCACTTTTCTTGCTTGTATATGGACTAAGGCTGGACGATATGATCTAAAATCAAAACCCCAATTAAACACTTTAACTTCATTTCAATTATCGAACGATTATTTCATTATTAATTATTCATTCATTCATTAATTCATTTTCCTTCCGCTTAGTCCCTTATTTACCAGGGGTCGCCACAGTGGAAAAGTGTAGTAAAAGCTGCTCCATCTGAAAATCGATTAATTATTTCATTTAATTAATTATTGAGCCCTACTCTCAAATGCGCTGAACACACTTTACTATATACAGTTGGAGTCAGAATTATTAGCCCCCCTTTAATTTATTTTTTCTTTTTTAAATATTTCCCAAATGATGTTTAACAGAGCAAGGAAATTTTCACAGTATGTCTGATAATGTTTTTTCTTCTGGAGAAAGTCTTATTTGCTTTATTTCGGCTAGAATCAAAGCATTTTTAATTTTTTTTAAACACCATTTTAAGGTCAAAATTATTAACCCCTTTAAGCTATATATTTTTTCGATAGTCTACAGAACAAACCATCATTATACAATAACTTGCCTAATTACCCTAACCTGCCTAGTTACCCTAATTAACCTAGTTAAGCCTTTAAATGTCACTTTAAGCTGTATAGAAGCGTCTTAAAAATATATAGTCAAATATTATTTACTGTCATCATGACAAAGATTAAATAAATCATGAGTTATTAAAACTATTATGATTAGAAATGTGTTGAAGAAATCTCTCCGTTAAACAGAAATTGGGGGAAAAAATAAACAGGGGGGCTAATAATTAAGGGGGCTACTAATTCTTACTTCAACTGTATATCCTAAATATCCATTTAGGAGCAACGTCATCCATTGATCAAAGTGTTAAATCATAAATCATAATGATTGTATTTGTAATTTTTCTTCAAATTAGATTAATAACATCTTAAAACATCTTTCATTTACTCATTATTGAAGATGTTGCTACATGACGGTGTAAAAAAATGGAAAACTATTTTTTAATTGTTACACCACATTTTATTCTACACCATACATCATACCATAAATATAATAAATTGAAAGCAGCTTTTTCCTTTAAATGAATGACTAACAAGTTGCTATATCGGGGCTATGACTGCATCTCTTAAAACGCTGCGGTTTCAGCATGCAAACCACATTTGTGCAGTATGAATGTGTCATTTATGTCGTATAACAAATCATGAAGCCTATTGAAGAAACGTTAACCACAGAAAACCACTGTTAGACTTTCCAGAGGGAAACACTGGCTTGACAATGCTAATTCTCCCCTGCCATTTGGACTATAAACAGCTCTGTAGTGATAATTGGCTTAGTAAACATTAGCAATATTCACTGCAAACTATCTCCTCAAAGACAGAGACTCAGTCTAATTCACAGGAAGGATATTTTGGTTGCAAACGATGGAATCTGGACCACCCTTTATGATAAAACAGGCACAAAAGTCTCTGGCTTTCTGATATCCTGGATGCATGCATGCGAGCGAGACTCATCTGTGAGTTTAACTGCAGGCTTGAAACTCTCTGCCAAAAGTTTTCCTCATGCGTTGTCGACGTGGACACTTTGACTGCGTTCCATGGCACATTTGCACAATAAACTCTCCAGTATACGCTGTGCGTTGTTCCATTCGCTTTTTATTAGCAGTGCATGCAAAGTACCCCTGATACTGAGTATTGAGAATTGATTGTGCAACTCGTCCTGCAGAGAAAATGAATGATGCACCAAACTGTGTGGGTTATTGAGAAATGCACTGGAACAAATACACAGTAAATACCCAGAACAACTAGCAATGCTTGGTATTATTAAATCACATGAAGTCATTGCTGACAAATAAAAAGTTTTTGTGTCATGTCTGAACCCAATGGCAGCAGTTAAATAAAAATTTTACAAATTATAATACAATATAGGGCGGCACAGTGGCTCAGTGGTTAGCACTGTGGCCTCACAGCAAGAAGGTCGCTGGTTCAAGTCCCGGCTGGGTCAGTTGGCGTTTCTGTGTGGAGCTTAAATGTTCTCCCCGTGTTGACATGGGTTTCCTCTGGGTGCTCCGGTTTCCCCCATGGTCCAAACAGATGCGCTATAGGGGAATTGGGTAAACTAAATTGGTGAATGAGTGTGTATGGGTGTTTCCCAATATTGGTTTGCTTTTGGACGGGCATCCACTGTGTAAAACACATGATGGAATAGTTAGCGGCTCATTCCGCTGTGGTGATAAATAAGGGAATAAGCCAAAGGAAAAATTAATGAATGAATATTTATTTTATGTCATTGGATGTCTGAAAATTTTCACGCAAGTGCAGATTTGCACAGATGGTGGCGCTAGAAGGAACAAGGTAGAAATTCCAAATTTGGTGTGGTTAATCTTCATGCTGTCCTTTATCTGTTTGACAAATTTCCTAATTTTCCTGCGAGCGGTTCTATGGCATGCCACAGATGTCTGAACAGAAGACGAAGAAAATAGGTGGCATTAATTACTCAAGACAGCCATCCAAATCACCTCAGCACCTGAACAGAAACCTGCAAAAAATGAGCTTTCCTCTTATTTCTAGTCCAAATATCTAAAACTTCTTAAATCAAAAAGCATTTTCTAGACAAGTAAAACATATTGTGTTGTTTTCAGAAATAATGAGTCAAAATTAAGTGAGTTTTTTCATAAAACAAGCTAAATAATCAGCCAGTGGGGTAAGCAAATTAATGTTACTTCAAAGTGAAAGCAAGAATATTTTATTTACGCTCTTAACAGATTATTTATCTTGTTTTAGGGAAAAGCTCACTTAATTTTGACTCATCATTTCTGAAAAAGAGACAATATTTTTCACTTGTCTAGAAAAACTCTTCTTGATTTCAGAATTGTTTAATATTTGGACTAGAAACAAGACTTAGGCCCAATCCCAATTCTCCCCCTTAGCCCTTCCCCTTACTCCTACCCCTCGTTTTGCGCGTTCACATCAAGGGGTAGTGGTGTCCCAATTCTCTTTACTTTGAAGGCGTAGGGCTAAGGGCAAGGGGTATACACCCCTTCGAACGAAGATTTTTCAGGACCACATTCAAAACGGATAAAAAGAAAAAGAAAATAAAGAAAATTTCCCAGAATACACCTGCCACAATGGCAGTAGTGCTGAACCCGGCAGTAAGAAGATCCACAAATATATATTTTTTATCATTATTACGAATTTTTTACGACAAACAAACACATGATTTAATATATTCATAACCGCTTTCGTGTTTTACCTTCATGCTTTAAAAAAAATAATAAATTAATTAATTTAATAAATAAATAAAAATAAATTCCTAAATTTGGCTACCTATAATTCCTAATAATAACTCCTGTACTGCAGTCCCACAACATTCTGACACTCGAACACCCTGTCAGAGCAGTCAAATGGCTAAAAATGAGCTTTTTACAGTGTCTGCTATAATGTTAATGTTGTTTTTGGTGTGTTTACATGATGAATATGGCCACTGTGTAAATACACAGTATAGTTATGATCTTATTGCCACATTAGATTGTTATGATACCATAATATCTGCCTTCAGTGATTTCCTGAAGATAAATACCAAAAAATAACACAACTGAAATAACTACAGCAGTCGCCATCGTCTGATCTCATATGAAGCAAGAGATCGCGATGACATCTGATGACGTGTGCAGGTGTTGAAGTGCTGTCCCAATTCTTAGGGGTAAGTTTTGAAGCCCTTCCCCTTAACCCTCAGTTGTAAGGGCCAAGGGGAAGGGGAAGGGGTACAAAAAAAAATTGGGATTGGGTCTTAAACTCCAAGTAAGATCCCATTTTTTCCAGTGCAATGCCCTGGCAGACATCTACAACTTTCTAGCTTTGTGGCATTCATTTGTGCACTTACAGTATGTTGACTACAAACTGAAATAAAACTATGACCAAGAGCGTATCTAAGCACAGTGGTGGTTTCGGTCAGAAATGGGGCAGTTCATTATGGCTTTAAATGAACGCTACAGACCCAGATGTTAATGCAGTGCAGTGTTTTTGGCTCTGGGATCAGTGCGGGAGAGGTTTGGCAAATATACTCTGTTTGCCTTCTTTATACCGCTAAAGTTACTGCCAGACCGTTTTGTTAAGATCCCATAATACTCACTCAGTTTCCCCTGCAGGTACACCAACCCTATAATGCAAGAGTGTGTTTATTATGTGTGTGAAGTGCACACTAAAAAAATGCTGGGTTGTTGTAACCCAATGTTGGGTGAAACATGGACCATATTAACCAAACCATTGAGTTAAACGTGTCACTTAAATTTGATTGAAAAGCTGAACCCAACATCTAGGGCTGTGCAATATGATGACATGTATATTGTATGGACAAATTAAAAAGTAGCTGCACAACGGCTCAGTGGTTAGCACTGTCACCTCACAGCAAGAAGGTCACTGGTTCTAGACCAGTTAGCGTTTCTGTGTGGAGTTTGCATGTTCTCCCCATGTTGGCGTGGGTTTCTTCCGGGTGCTCCGGTTTCCCCCACAGTCCAAACACATGCGCTATAGGGGAATTGATTAACTAAATTGGCCGTAGTGTGTGAATGTGAGAGTGTATGGGTGTTTCCCACTACTGGGTTGCAGCTGGAAGGGCATTTGCTGGAATAGTTGATGGTTTTATTAATATATCATTTAGACCACAGAAATGGTATTATATTGTGATATTTGTCATTATCATTTGTCATAATCGCCCAGCCCTAATTTGTTCATATTTGACCCAACGTTGGGTCATTACAACCTAGCATTTTTTTTTAGTACCACAATGACATATGGTTTAAAAAAAAGATATGTGAACTAATGAAGATGCAAACTCTTTCTGAAAGGATGGGATTCTGGTTGGTGCGGTTGGAGCGTACGACTGGAACGGAGCGGTTCTGAAAGAGACCCGTCATGGGAAAGTCATCCCACCAAAGTCTTCTTATATGAAAGAGTTCCCAGAGGAGCTGAAAAACCATGGAGCGTATCTGGGTAAGAACAACGTAGCGTTTTCAGCTAGTACCAATGAGGATCTAACTCCATGACTGACAGAACTCATCATGTACTCAGCTTTAAGCCATTCACAAACCATTCCTTCTGTGGAACATTAAAGAAACTAAGAGTTTAATTTTCCACGCATGTATTGGAAGCCACCAAATGAAAAAGCACCACAAGATGGAGGGCAATGGCACTAAGTAGCATTTGTTTTGCAGAAAGCATGTATTTATTATAATGTATAAGTTTCCCTTGTTTTTAGGGTATATGGTGTCATCGGTGGTCTCTGCTCATCACGGTCAGCTGTACGTCGCTGGAGCGCCCCGATTTAACCATACAGGGAAAGTGGTCGTTTTCACTCTAACCAACAGCGGAAACCTCACCATACTCTATTCTCTCTACGGAAAGCAGGTAAAACCACCAACACACACTACTAAAACAAGCATCGCCAAACTTTCATGCTTCAAAAATGACTCCAAGACACTTTCACACACAAACAATTCATATACAATCAAAAACAGAGATTAGCAACTACAAATGAAAACCTTTACAAGATTAAACCTTTGTAGATAAAAAAATGTTCAGGCATTAAACGTAAACACATAAAAAATGAGATGTACCTCTAAGATTAGGGGCCAGTGAAAATGTTGTCAAAGGAGTAAAAATCTGAATTACTGTTAAAAAACAATACATAAATGCACTATTAAAGTTCTAAATCATAGCCAACAAGAATAAATTGTGTGCATGCATATCTGAGATATGTGCAAAAGTGTGTAAAAAATGCTATTTTAGCCCAACGTTGGGTCAAACATGGACAAACCCAGCTTTCTGGGATAATTTTTTAAATTAAATTTGAAGAGTTCACGCTTAGCTGATGATTGATTATAAAGCGTGTTTGGCATGCTGTCCAGGAAGAAAGCCCTGAGCTCATAAGATCCTCGAGCCCAGGGCTTTCTCCCATTTGCAAGGCGAGAGGGGAGTTTGAACTCAGGTAGGTCTCGAGAACTCTCCTGCTGTAGTAGCTAATGAACAGATAGTGATTGCTCTTAAGAGATAACTACTTACTAGGAGCATGTTTATGGTGCTGATTTGGATTAGTCAATTAACGTAAGTTGCATGTTTTTGGACGGTGGGAGGAAACGGGGGAACCCGGGGGAAACCCATGTGAGCACGGGGAGAATGTGTAAACTCTGCACAGAAACGTCAGCTGGCTTGGTAAAGACTAGAACCAATGATGTTCTTGCTGTGAGGCAACAGTGCTAACCACTGGGTCACCGTGCCACCCATCGAGGAAGAGTAGGGGTGGAAGGTAGATGGCTGTGATATGGAACTTAGGGTATTTATAGTGGCCTAGGATTCGTCTGATTGATGAATCATGAATTGAATAATGCGGGACCGGCTGCAAGCAATCATAAACACGTGATCCTCTCGAAAATAGTTTATAAATAAATTCCACTTAAATTATAGTTTTTAACCGAAATGAAAATCCTTTCAAATAAATTCTAAATAAAGTGCAAAGCCGCTGTATTCAATACTTTAAACAATTTCTTTCTATTTAAGCAACCGTAGGTGTTAAATTCATTCATTCATTCATTCATTTTCCTTCGGCTTTGTCCCTTTATTTATCAGGGGTCGCCACAGGGGAATGAACCGCCAACTTATTTAGCAAATGTTTTACGCAGCGGATGCCCTTTCAGCTCCAACCCAACACTGGGAAACACCCATACACACTATTTCATACACATAAACTACGGCCAATTTAGTTTAATCAATTCACCTATAGCGCATGTGTTTGGACTGTGGGGCAAACTGGAGCGTGTTAAATTATTGAAGACCAGTATTCCTTTTTTTACATTATGAGCTCATTCATTAATTTTCCTTTGGCTTAGTCCCTTATTTATCAGAGGTCGCCACAGCGGAATGAACCGTCAACAATTCCAGCATATGTTTTACACAGCGGATGCCCTTCCAGCCACAACCCAGTCCTGGGAAACTATTTTATGAGTTCATTTTTTATTATAATGTAATAACTAATATATAT
>CAIGQZ010035256.1:656038-671299 GCA_903798205.1 Danio tinwini
TGTGTGTGTGTGTGTGTGTGTGTGTGTGTGTGTGTGTGTGTGTGTGTGTGTGTGTGTGTGTGTGTGTGTGTGTGTGTGTGTCTGTGTGTGTGTGTGTGTGTGTGTGTCTGTCTGTCCTCAGGGAAGCACTTAGACAGGAATGTGATGAAGTTTGTCTGTTTTCTAGCATTTGTAAAGGCGACAGAAACTCTTTTCATGGTTGTAATGTGAGTTCAGAATAGTTTGATGCATCTTCCATTACTGATGCGGTAGAAAAACATCACATTTGTCATTTTTAATGCTAATATGCGATGCTTTTCTTTACCTTTTTGTTAAAAGCATTATTTGTAGAAAGCACTGAAACTTCTAGGCCTCTTTTTTTAATTCGAATCAATTACTTTTGTCACTTAATTGGCAGAAAAAAAATTAGACTAAAAATTATTTTAACTAATTTTACTATTGTAAAATGTATTAATCGAGACTTTTGTGGACCTTGGTCTTGAATATGTTTCTGTATTGCATTTACACGCTTTGACCGGTGATCCGCAACGTGCACAGCAGAATCACTTCATTGAATGAATCGATTCAAATGATTCAAAGTTTCTGAAGGCATAATTTCAGCCAAATACCACTTTAATTTGAGCTACAGACTAGTATGAATCTTAAACGATTATTAAACTTACGTTTTGGTGGATTGTAGATCGGGTCGTATTATGGAAGTGAACTGGCACCAATCGATGTGGATGACGACGGATTAACGGATCTGTTACTGGTCGGAGCTCCAATGTACTTCTACGGAGGATGGGAGAAAGGCAGAGTTTACATATACACCATAAGTTTACAGGTAAAAACATGACAAACACCATTATTTTACCTCAAACAAATCCTGCAACCTCTGAAAAACCTGAATCTTTGGAGTTAAATTACGGTACAATGCGTGTTTACGAACGGTGAATCAAACTACATCAAAATAAAACATAGATTTTTGTGAGGTGTAGGGTTATTTGAATATTATGAGGTATAAATGTATATAGTTGCGTTATATTGTCGCGTAACACACAAAAACAAAGAGTAGTGCGATCCAAAGTGCAAATGACTCTTATGAACCGGTTCTTTTTAACCGCTATGGTCTGTTTCACAAGCAAATAACTCTTATGAATCAATTTTTTTAAAGAGTCATTCAACAGACTAACGAACTATTTCTGCTTTGAACAAAGGGTTCGAATCATAAAACACATCGTTAATTGAATCAGATTTATTACTGAATCCAGCTGATATACTGTGGTATGTCATTATTTTCGATAATGTTTGTGAAATGAACCCTGAATTGGTGAATCGTTTGTATGGATGTTTGCTGTATTGAGTGTAATATTTGAAGGCTTAATTATTAATAATTATGACAGTATACAATTTTATGTTGTGATTAGAGCTTTTATCACAATATAATACAACTTAAACTGCAAAAAGGGTTACTTTACCAGTTATAATAACAAATAAAAATGTATATTTGTGTATAAACGTACATAAAAGAGTACACAAATAAACGAATTAAAGAGCAATAAGGTCTCATTAGTAAAGATTAGTTAAGTCTACATTTGCTAAATAAGTTATGTTAACGTTCTCTTATTAGCATTAAATAAAAGACTAACAGATATTAATTTTAAAGAGATATTAAAGATTAACTAAGATGTTAACATCTTTTACAAGTAGTTTTCATTATCAGTTGAGTTTGACTAACGTTAGCAATCACATCCTCATTTTAAAGTGTTAATGAACAATAAATCAGAGTGGTTTCAATCAATATTTGAGGATTGTCATAAACTAGATTACCATGTTAAATTTCTCTTTATTATACAGGGCTCTTTTATACCAGATGGTACTCTTGGACCGTCAGAACATTCCCATGATTCTCGGTTTGGTGCGGCCATGTCGGCTCTTCCGGATCTAAATGGTGACGGTTTCAGCGAGCTGGTAGTTGGTGCACCATTAGAGGACAATCACAGAGGAGCCATTTACCTCTTCTACGGGCTGAAAAACAGCATACAAACCAAATACAAACAGGTGCGAGTTAACTGAGAGTGACTGATATTTAATAAACATGAATGAACAACATTCCAGTCAGGCCAAATACAGAATATGCGCTTATATTTAGGTTTCATTAGTTAATGGTAAATATAAAGTTTGTCTTATTGTAAAATGTTACCGGATTTGTTTTATTTAATAATATTTCTACCTCTCAGAGGATATCGGCTATTGAGCTGGCTCCAGGACTGCGTTATTTTGGCCGCAGTGTGCACGGGATGATGGATCTGAATGGAGACGGGCTCGTAGATCTGTCTGTGGGCTCTTTTGGGGCCGCAGTTCTGCTTTGGTGAGTTTGCACAATTATTCATTCATTTTCTTTTCGGCTTAATCCGTTTATTAATCTGGGTTCACCACAGCAGAATGAACCGCCAACTTATCCAGCACATGTTTCATACAGCGGATGCCCTTTCAACAGCAAGCCATCCCTGGGAAACATCCACACTCATTCACACACACACACTTATACACTACGGTCAATTTTAGCAATCCCCTAAACCACGTCTTTGGATTTGTGGGGGAAACCGGAGCACCCAGACCCATGGGGAGAACATGCAAACTCCACACAGAAATGCCAACTGACCCAACCGAGGCTCGAACCAGCGACCTTCTTGCTGTGAGGCGAACGTGCTACCCACTGCGCCACCGCGTCACCCTTAAATGTGAGTTAATTAGAATTTAATTAAAACAATGTTAACGAGGACCTATTATGCAAAAATAACTCTTATAAAGGGTTTAGACCAGGGTACAAATTACAGGGGGTTTTGGTGGGGATTGAGCCCCCAATTAATGCTTGATCATTATCAAAAAACAAAACAAGATGTATGTGGGGAGCCCTTTAATACTGAGAAAAAGTTCGCTCTGATCTGTATTTTAAATAATAATATTCATAATTAAAATAACAGATAATATAAATACACATTTGACCCCCTCTGTAATGGATCATACCATTGTGAATGCATAATCGTGCCAAACAAAATATTCATGCAGCAATCTGAAACTGCAGATGTGGAGCAGTGATGGAAACTGTAAGTGTTCAAATAACTGTTTCTCATAAAATAATAGGATGTTTATACATATGGCCTTAAAGTAAAGTCAAATAAGATGCATAGTGTGTTTAGAGTTGAGGAACTATGACATCAATTTGTGTGCAAAAACCCAGAATAACAAGTGAGCATTTTAGCAGTTTCCGGTTCCCTCGTCCCAAAGTCAATAGGATACAATGAGATTTCAGTTAAATCGCTTAAATAAGGTTCGTGGCTAACACAAACTCAAGATACTTTCATGTTTTATTCTACGATATAAAACACATCAGGTACATCACTCTTGATTTATTAAATCGGTTACGCTTCTTTAAAAAGACTATCAAGTTGCTCATTTGGACTACAGGCGGTGTCAGAGATATTATACATGGTCTGGAACGCAACTCGCTTGTGTTGGGCATTTGGATTTGTCTGTTATTTAAGTATTTTTATAAATAGTTTTTTATTGTTTGTAGTATTTTTCTAATTGTGAATTCATATTGTGTGTAGATAATGCCTTCACTTGAAAAGACCGTCAAGACAGATTCATTTGTTGATCAATTATTTTAATTAAACAATATTATGAATATACTTCTTACCAGTGCAGCCTGTCTCTTTCCTGCTGTCAGTAATGCAAACGTGTGAATACATGTGTAAGAAACAAATACATGTTGACTGTCATTTTATCGTGATCAACTGATTTTTCGTAGTTTTTTTCTTCATCTGAACACGTTTAACTCTGTCATAGCTGCTGAAAAAAAAAACAACCTAAGATGGTTGGCTGGTTTTAGCTGGTCGACCAGCCTGGTTTTAGAGGGGTTTTGACCATTTCCAGACTGGTTTCCTGCCATTTCCAAAAAATGACCAGCTAAAACCAACTTGACCAACCTGGTTTAAGCTGGACTTAGCTGGTTTTGGCTGGTCAAGCTGGTTTTAGCTGGTCATCTCCCAGCCTAACCATCTAAGACAAGGCTGAAAATGGCAGTAAATGGCTGGAAATGGCCAAAACCCCTTTAAAACCAGGCTGGTTGACCAGCTAAAACCAGCCAACCATCTTAGGCTGGTTTTCAGCCAGGATAACTGCAATATTTCGCTGTACTTCGTGACAAAAAATAATATTGAATGTTGTTCTCTATGCATGATGGGACTAGCAGGCATATAGACTTGTCCCTCACGCCTCATTTCTGTCGTCTAAGGTAAGCGGGCTGTATGTACGCGAGCGATACACTTATTTAAACATGTCTTATGATAATACTATGTAGGCACATTTATACATACAGTTTTAAAACTTTTACAACAACCGTACAGCAAAACAAAATGTATTTCCTACGTAAAAACGATCCAAAAGGCACGTAGGTCTATGTGTTTTTGTGTATTTATTTGTTTATAATATGTAGCGTGGATTATAATGTAATAAACTGAGAGAGTAAATCTTTGTCATGGATCATATTTCTAAAAATAAGCTTGAAGAGTTGTCGTTAGCAGGGTGGTGCTGACGTCACAGGCGAGCGCTCTGAAGGCTCTGTAGTCCGTTTATAGCCTAATGTTAGCTTTTCAGTATTTGCGTTTGCATTTAAGATCCAAAAGTGCTAAAAGTTGTATTTTTGTGTGAGGATTATCCGATTAGACAAAACGTGTAAGTGTAATGAACTGTGTTTGAGCACTGAGCTTATTATTTACAATCTGCGAAAAGCCTATGGGAAAATCCTATTGGGAATTTATCGAGGGAATAAGTTTTATGCTAGCAGTTGATTAGCCTACAAGGTGACGTCATAGTTCCTCCTCTCTATAATGTGACCTATAGTAACTTCTGAAATAGCTATTCAGAGGATACTGTTGGGCAGAATACACAAAATATCCCTCACTGAAAACTTCAATATGCTTTTATGAGTAAATTAGATGTAATTTAAATAAATACATACATTTAATGCACTGAAGCATGTATTACACAAGCTAACATTACTGAAAAAGTTGGCCCCCACCTTTATTTATGTGTAATTCACACCCTGGTTTACACACAGTTGTGTGTCAGCTGTGTGAATACAACCAACCTCTAATAGTAAAAATTAATTAGTTCTGTTTTTTATAATAAGTCTTGGGCGTCACGGTGGCACAGTGGGTAGCACGATCACCTCACAGCAAGAAGGTTGCTAGTTTGAGCCTCGGCTGGGTCAGTTGGCATTTCTGTGTGGAGTTTGCATGTTCTCCCCGTGTTCCAAACCCATGCAGTATAGGTGAATTGGGTAAGTTAAACTGGCCGTAGTGTATATGTGTGAGTGCAAGAGTGTATGGGTGTTTCCCAGTGTTGGGTTGCAGCTGGAAGGGCATCTGCTGTGTAAAAACATATCCTGGATAAGTTGGTGGTTCATTTCACCTGATTACTAAAGGCACTAAGCCGAAAAGAAAATGAATAATAACTCTGCATAATAATAATAATAATAATAATAACAGTCTGCAGAAACACTTTGATTCATACATTTCAGAGCAACACTGTGTGTGTTTCATTCCTGAATGCATCCGCTTCTTTAACAAGTCATTTGAGTCAACGATTCAATGAATCATCCGTTAACTTGCTTAATTTCTAATCAATCCAGAAGCACCAATTTTGGTCATCTGTTGCTTTAAAAAATGAACAATGAAACCATTAAAACATCATAGAGAACTCCACTCAGTTTTATATTCTCATGAACAGGTCTCGCAGTGTCGTCCGTGTTGGGATCAGCGTTCATTTTGAGCCGTCAAAAATCAACGTTTTTAATAAAGACTGCATTCGAGGAGGTCGTGAGGTCTCATGCATGTTGGCCACGGTTTGCCTGAACGTCACAGCGAGGACGCCGATGACGGATCTAAAACGAGTCGGTATGTAGCACAACTGCTATGTTTCCATCCACCTACTTTGAATTATTGCATAAAAAAATGATCAATGGAAACGCCAAGATGTGCATGAATTTTGAAAATGCACATAAAAACATGTGCACAACTGAGTAGGATGAACTTTACATCCCATCAGACAAAATGTGCTTAAACTCTGCGCTTCATCAGTGTGTTTGTGATGTGGTTTAGTTTCTGACAGATGCTGATTAGATATAAATGTTCGTGTGAGGGTGTTTGCATCATTAATGTTGGTTTGCAGCTCTTCATGTTTCCAGCTTTCCATTGTTGCAGATGTGTAATGTTGTTGTGCTGATTGTTAAAGGCCTCAGCCCTCCGTCAGTCCGTCATCACAGTGCTTCAGTATTATTCTTCTATAATTATTCCCTCCAGAACTGTCTTGAGCATCTGTCTGCGCTCCCGTCTTACGCCTTCAAAAGCTACCACATTCACCGCGTTCATTACATTTCGTCTTGGTCTTCTGAGGTGCAACTCATTTATTAGAGGAGAACAAACACCACAGTGGAGAATCCCAACAGTGCAGCAAACTCCACTCCTCTCAGCGACATTAGTGCACGTTTATCAGGAAGTGATGATACTCCACTCTTTTGTTTCTCAATGGATGGAAACGCTGCTTTATTCGCAAATGTTTTATGCAATATTACAGTCTAATTCACATTTGTAAATGGAAGCATAGCTAGTGTCCATCAGCAAACCTCAAACTCAGTGACCAGTGGCAGTGATAAATGCATCAGTTGTATTTTCCACTGTCCTGCGCCTGTATATAATCTACTACAGATGTAGCTCAAAAGGTCACTCCTTAATATTACAGCAGTTTTTCCTAATGCATAAAGCCTCCGGCCAAAGGGAAAACACTTTAATCCTGGCGTTTGGAGAGAGAAAAGCCCGTGGAAAGCATCATAAAAGTGTGTCAGGCATCCCCTCATTCCCATCTGGAACTTATAAGAGCGGGACGGAGGAGCTTTTTATGGGCATAAACCCGTCTGAGAGTCACAAACACGCAGACTGTATTCACCTCTTCATCAGACGAGAGCAGGAATCATGCAGAAATCAAAATACCCTTTTTTTAGTTTTCTTAAAGGGACAGTTCACCCCAAAAATGAATAGTCTGTCATTATCAGTGGTGTAAAGTAGCAAATTACAAATACTCAAATGACTGTAATTGAGTAATTTTTCTCAGCACTTGTCATTTACTAAATGGTTACAAAAATGTGTGCTTTTACTTTCTCTGGAGTACATTTTTAATGCAGTATTGGTACTTTTACTGCACCATAGATATGCACACTAGATATGGCATACGGACCCTGAGCATGCGTCAATAGCGCCGCCACATTTGTACAGTGCTCCCAGCACAAATGTCATTCAACCGCACTAGTCAAGACCAACGTGTGCCAACGTGAAGATGCTGGACTTTAGCGCTGTGTACGAGTGTAGTAATGAGCAAACAAAGAAAACAAAGCACAAAGGCAGAACATTTCATCGGTGAGATTTAGTTTTTTACGTTTTTATGTTATGAACTTTTGGGCTCAACAAGTCATGTTATTGATGATAATACAGACACTTACTGCGTTCACCATAAGGCAAAGTAGCACCAACTTGCACTAAATACTCGGCTTATGCTGGTTTTGTTGAATAAAATAAGCAAACAATGCAAAAGAAATATGACAACGAGATGCTGCGGTGCCAGAAACGTGTGTTATTGTTGGCTAAGTGAACGAGTCGTTCATAACGGAGATTCATTCGCAAACGAATCGCTCCCTCCGTCAGAATGAGAAGTCAAAGCAGGAGGGGATGTGTTTCAGAACATGGATTAGATCAAATCTAACTGAAGGGAGGATAATACATTTACAAGCACACAAACACACCCTCGTTGTCAGCAATGCCCCTTCGGTCACTGATCCATCAATATAGAAAAGTGATGTAAAATTATAATTTTCGTAATAAAAAATAAAATATTTGTGTACTGACCACTGGAAAAACTCCCGATCATAGATATATGTGTATATGTGTATATCTCTTGCTCTGGATGGCCACAGTCCTCCACTACAGCTTGGTCCGGCATTCGTTTTAAAGGAGCGCTACCCTGTACTAAAGTGGCGGCTCTATTGACGCATTTCTTTCAATAGACTACAACAGGGCAGACGACATCTAATGTAAAGATCTATGTTACTCCACTACTTTCCATCAACCTGCAGTCACTACTTTATTTGTTCTTGTCTATGGGGATTAGAAAAAATCGGTCATGTGATTCCTGTCCAATCAAATCACACATAGAAGGTACAGTTGCAATCAGAATTATTCAACCCCCTGATTTGTTAGCCCCCTTGTTTATTTTTTTCCCCAATTCTGTTTAACAGAGAGCAGAGTTTTTCAACACATTTCTAAACATAGTAGTTTTAATAATTCATCTCTAATAACTGATTTATTTTATCTTTGTCATGATGACAGTTAATAATATTTGATTAGATATTCTTCAAGACGCTTCTATACAGCTTAAAGTGACATTTAAAGGCTTAACTAGGATAATTAGGGTAACTAGGCAGGTTAGGGTAATTAGGCAAGTTATTGTATAATGATGGTTTGTTCTGTAGACTATGGAAAAAATAAATAACTTAAAGGGGCTAATAATATTGACCTTAAAATTGGTTTTAAAAATTAAAAATAAATAGCCAAAATAAAACAAATAAGACTGTGGCGAGGGGGCGTGGCCGAGAGCCGTGGGAGCGAAACGAGGCCCGCCACAGATGAGATGCACCTGTGGCGTGCACTTGCCTTCAATCCCACGGAAGGAGCTCTGGACTATAAGAGGAGGAACGATGGCAGAGGACAGAGAGAGAGGACCGGGCCCGGACATGTATTACTTTTGCTTTCAGTTTGACGGCAGTCTCCGTGAGGAGCTGCCGTCTGTTTGTTTTGATTTAGACGGCAGTCTCCGTGAGGAGCTGCTGTCCCTTTTATTAATAAATATTTATTTAAAACAGCGTCGGTTCTTCGCCTCCTTCTTCCCGGCGGCCAGGTGGCCGTAACTTTATTACAAAGACTTTCTCCAAAAGAAAAAAATATTATCAGACATACTGTGAAAATTTCCTTGCTCTGTTAAACATAATTTGGGAAATATTTAAAAAAGAAAAAAAAAATCAAAGGCGGTTAAATAATTCTGATTGCAATTGTAAATCACATCATAATGAACTACCTCAAGAAATGGGCGATTTATAAATGCAGCAAACTGTTAAGCATTAAAGGGCACCTAGGTTACCCCTTTTTCCAGATTTAATATGAGTCTTTTGTGTCTCCAGAATGTGTCTGTAAAGTTTCAGCTCAAAATACCCATCAGATTATTTATTATAGCTTTCAGAAGTTTGTACTTTATAACTCTGGGAAGCAGGTAGCAGTTTTTGTGTACTGCGCCTTTAAGGCTAGTCCTTCACGCCCAGCGTTTCCACGTGCCTGTCAGCGTGCCTTAATCTCCTCCCTCAGCTGCGTCAGACAACAGACAGACAAGAAGGAAGCAGATCTCACGTAACGTTTGTGAGGAATACTACAGTAAGAATTTTCCCAATGAGTATTTGATGCATTTGTTGTGGAGCTGCAACGATGAGTCACACACAGTGTCATTACAAAGTTCACACACACACAGATAGATACACACAGACACAGTGCGGACACGCACACACACAGACAGCGTGCACAATTATCTTTGCACTGTTTTTGCACGCAAATGTGACAGGATACAGGTTAATCTCCACTGCTGTATGGATATCTGTTATGTTAATGTACAAAATAAACCTGATTTAACGTCCACAAACCGGGACTGAAGCGTCTTCTCTTTTAATTGTTGTGGTTGATATGAAGTAAAGCTGAAGTAAATGGCTGTAATTCATTTCGAACATGCACTGTTTTAAAACATTTTAAGCTTGTAAAACTCACTCTTGATCACATTTGATGATGATTGGTCCAGAGTGATTTCGGCAGCCCTTTTGCTCGCTCTGGATAAGTACAGTTCTTGGAGGGTAGGGAGGGTTGTACCAGTGATTCGCTCAGCAGTCCGAACGTTTCGACGTAGTCTTCGGAGGTCGGATTTGGTAGCTGAGCTAAACCAGACAGTTATTGATGTGCAGAGGACTGATTCAATGATGGAGGTGTAGAACTGTTTCAGCAGCTCCTTCGGAAGGTTGAACTTCCTCAGCTGACAAAGAAAGTACAGCCTCTGTTGAGCTTTTTTGATAGTTTTAATAGCTTTTTTGTTGTGATTTTAGCAGCAATAATGTATAAGTTTATGTTTAAAACAAGAATAAATAAACTGAAATAGAAAAACAAGCAGATTTTTCTGATTTTAGTGTCAAAACGTGCTTAATTGTGATTATATTTATATATAAAAAATATTTAATATTGTGTCTTACTTTGCTTTCTCAATAAATGCATCTTGTTTTAAACATTGTGAGGTATTTGTTGTTTAAATAAAAGTAAGATAAATATAGAAAAAATAATAATTTTAGTAATTTACTGCCGTCATATTTGTAGGATACTAATATAGTCTTTAATAATAGCTCAAATTTAGTTTTATTTCAATGTTTTGACATTTAGATTTTTGTTTAAAGTTTACATTTGTTTTGTTATTTTATTACTCCTTTTTTATGTCTAATATTAAATATAGTTTTTATTTAGTTTCCTTATAATAAACATAGGCAACACAGTGGCGCAGTAGGTAGTGCTGTCGCTGGTTCGAGCCTTGGCTGGGTCAGTTGGCATTTCTGTGTGGAGTTTGCATGTTTTCCCTGCGTTCACGTGGGTTTCCTCCGGGTGCTCTGGTTTCCCCCACAGTCCAAAGACATGCTGTACAGGTGAATTGGGTAGGCTAAATTGTCCATAGTGTATGAGTGTGAATGAGTGTGTGTGGATGTTTCCCAGAGATGGGTTGCAGCTGGAAGGGTAAAACATGTGCTGGATAAGTTGGAGGTTCATTCCGCTGTGGCGACCCCGGATTAATAAAGGAACTAGGCCGAAAAGGAAATGAATGAGTGAATAATAAACATGACAATATCGTGTGCTGATATGGATGCTAATATAGTTATAGTTATTGTTGTGTTTATACTTATCATTCGTAATGTAAACGCACATTTTTAAAACATTTGATTTTTACTTTTATTGCATCTAAATTGTGGCACAAAAGTTGTACTTCAAAGTGACTTCAACAGCCTTATAATCTATATGTATAGATAAATAAATACATGTACTGTACAGTCAAGTCCAAAATTGGTAATATGAATTATTTCCTGCTTGATACTGATATATATAGACAAATATATATATATATAGACATATTTATATATATAGACAAATACGTATAGACTACTGATGTGAATTTTTAAGGGGTTTGTTGTTTCTCATGTTGGAGCTTGAATGTACCTTTCATTGTTTGCATGATGAACTCTTTCTTTTTTTTGTGTCCAGCGCTGAGGTACAGCTTTGGTTTCGAGGAGAGTGGATATTTCCCCAGAGCCGTGTTGGACAGCACAGAAGAGAGCAGAGACGTCACACTGCGGCCCGCAGCACAACACTGCCAACAACTCCACTTCCACGTTCATGTGAGAGACCATATTCATTCATCATCATTGTGTAATTGTACGCTAAGAATAAACACAAATAAACAACAAACACATCTTGAGAGTCCAAAACTCCTGACTGCATGGAGACTAATAAAGTTCTGAATTATCAGGCTTATTTTCTTTTCTTTTTCATTCTTTTATAACATGTTTTAACACATTTTATTCTGTTTATTTTCTTATACTTCTCTCTTTTATTCCTGTTTATGCAAAGCACTTTGAATCTCCACCAGGGCTTTACATTAACACCCGCAAACCTGCCAAATGTGGGTAGATTTCAGCTGTCGCAGGTTTGACCAAGCGGCAACCACCCGCTCTCCCTCGGGAAGCCCATACGGAAGTAACTGAAACTGCAATTCATCAAAATTCAGCTAGTCCTGGCTCCATAATAGAGCAAATTTCGATTGAGCCCACTGTTAAAATGGCCAACTTTACAGCAGAAATAAAGGCGTTTACAGCCTGGTACAAAGAACGATGTTGGTTCATATAGCTAATATTACCCTTCATGACAACTGTGAGGGGGTGAATATTTTTATAACTCATCCATTTCCTTTATATTAGGTTTTATCAAGTTTGCATAATTAAGGGCGTGGCCACTTGAGTGACAGCTAGCTCTCGCTGTGCGCCATCACGTCACCACTGAGCTTGGCGTATTCATTGTATTTTTGTGTTGTTTTATGTGGCTTTACACAGTCAAATGCCTTTTGGAATTATTTATTACAATTATCAGATGATATGGCATGCTGTGTGCACTTAATAGTGCTCACAAACCATTCACATGGCCTCCGTTTAAGTATATAAGTGAAATTATATACTTATATACCATCTCTATAAATGTATTTGTTTTATTTAAGATCATTGATCATTTATAATGTTCTTTAGACCTGTAATACACTCCAGAATCTGACAGATTGATTAGCTGTAGTCTCTAGAACAGTCGTCTGAAGCGTTGTCATACAATTCTGCCTGGATTTCATCCTGCATTTACTAACACAGACTATATGTGAAGTGTTTGGAAGTAATTCGCACTTTCCTCCTGTTGAAAAACGTCATAAGAACGATGCTCATAGTATTACACATCGAGCCACTAAGCATTGTGCTTATGACGTTGCTTATGAAACAGTGTTTTTAAAAGTCTAAACACTTTACAACCAAGCACATGTGGTCAGAACACAAACGAGTCGCAGGTAATGAAGTATTAAGTGTTTCTCATGCGTCTGTAGCTCCGCTCACGCTCCGCCTCTTTGCCCTTGTATGGTATGCCCCGGTTGGTGTGATGACACGGTAACAAAATGGCGACGGTTGGCCACGCCTACTGGTAGCTTCTTTTGGGTTCTTCATAATCCTATGGGTGACGTCACGGATACTACGTCCATATCTTTTACAGTCTATGGGTTTGACAGACACTCTCACTAGCCACTTTGGCTGGTTGAAGATCATTTTTAAATTAGTTCTCTTAAAAGCGACAATAAAGATGGCCCAATATGCATGCAAATGTCATCTTAGGATCAAGAAGCAGCATGACTGACAAACTGCGTTCTCTCGAGCAAAAGAAAGCAGGTGAACACCGAATGAGAGGATGATCACTCGCGTGCACAGGTGTTGTGATGCACTCAACAGTTTAAAAAGCATGGAAACGCAACTGCTGCGATCGGTTCTCTTTAAAATAGACTGGACGAAAAGTGATGCTCGTGCACCCACAATCCTGCTGCTTCCAAAAGCTCCGGATGTTTTTAAAATATGTTTTTTTGTAAGCAGCAGCGGTTGCCGGTTTTGTTTTAACTATTCTTTGAACAGAACAGATTATGGGCCTAACGATCATCCTTTATTATCACGTGGTATGTTTTTCACCTGCTTTCTTTTGCTTACGGTTATTTTTGTTAATATGGTTTCATTTAAATTTTTACAATAACATTGCTTTAATAGGTGTTTAACTCCTCATGTATGTGTAGTTAACTAGTGATCTTAGAGACCTTTAGCCTGGACAGTCTAGGCTACTGTGCATGGTTTTAGATACACATTGCAATAATTATTTTTTTTAAATGTAATAGTTTTTTTAAGAAAGGTTTTGAGCAAAAAAAGAGCAGGTATACTGCTATATTCTGCATATTATTTAACATTTGTGGCTAAGAAATAATTCTTTATTTATTCTTGGTGTGGTCAGAGATAAATTTGGTAAATCCTCAGTGTTGAGCCCTGAAAAGCCCTGTGAAATAAAAATTGCAATGCAACACTGAAACCACAGCCCATTTGCTCATGCACATTGAGCAGGGTCATACACACAAAAAAGTGAAAAGAATAAGGAGGCATGTGGACATAACACAATGTCTAAAATCAAGTCATTTTGACATGCCAAAGTTAAATTTATGCATATAAAATATATTTTCCCAACAACAAAATTTTGGCTAGTGAAAATGGCGAGTGGCTAGTAATGTTGGAAATCTACTAGTCACAGTGGCTGGTGATCAAAAAGGTTCATGTCAAGGCATAATTGCCACTGTGTATGAAATGTGCTATATAAATAAACTTGCCTTGCCTTGCCTTGACTTATTTTATTAGTGCGCGTTTAAATAATTAATCAAGATTAATTGCATTGAAAATAAAAAGTTTTTCTTACATAATATATCTATTTGGGTGACACAATAGCTCAGTGGTTAGCTAATCCAGAGCAGAGCATCAGCGAGTTTCATTCCTGAATGAATCTGTTTCTCGAACGAATCATTTGAATCAGTGATCCATTCATTCACTTGCCTTATTTCTAAATAAATCAACCATTTTAAATGAATCGTGACTTTATAAAACATCTTTTTTGCAGGATTAATGAAGTCTTCTTGTTTGTTGGCACAGGAAGTGACAGACTACACGCGACCTCTGACCTTCACTGTAAATGTGGGCCTGCAGAGAGCAGATGAAGGGCCAGTGCTGGATGACGGCTGGCCAACAAGCCTGAAGTCTGAGGTAAAACAGATGAAGACTGATTCATAACTGATCATGCCCGTAGCCAGGGGGGTTCGGGAGGTCCAGAATTTGTCCTTTTAATTATTTTATGTAATTTAATATTATATATTTCTTATATAATTAATATAATATATTTATATATAATATATATTGTAATAAAGTGTAATTTTAAATAACTATGTCCAGTAATTGGAATCCCATAGAGCCTCAAAGCCACAATAATGTGATGTGAGTCACGTGACATAACCCACTGATTGGTAACATTTGAATCTTTGATGCGACATCCATACTGAGTAACGCTATTGGTCGAAAAGAGCAAGAGAAAAGGCAGACAGCAGCGTCATTATCACAAAATATTGAACATATGTTCAAAAAGACTGCCAAAGAGTTACTTAAGTTACTTCCTTAACGGATGAAAATCTGTCCCTATTCATGAGGTTCTAGGCTAACTGGCAGCCAGGGCCGAATTAACCAATGGGCATTATAGGCACAGGCCCAGGGGCCCGTGCGCACTTGGGGCCCCTGTGAGGGGGGTAAAATGCAGATTTTGGAGTGACTATTTAGGCGAAGAGCAAATAGCGCACCTCGTTGGAATAAACTAGTTGAGTGATTCACGCCCATCACCGTTTGATTGACAGAAACAACCATACCTGCCAACATTTGTCTCTGAAAATCCGGGAGACGGGGTTGGGGGGGGTGGATGTTGGGGGGGGGGGGGGGGGGGG
>CAIGQZ010035256.1:690979-702434 GCA_903798205.1 Danio tinwini
TGTGTGTGTGTGTGTGTGTGTGTGTGTGTGTGTGTGTGTTTTTGTGTTTGTGTGTGTGTGTGTGTGTGTGTGTGTGTGTGTGTGTGTGTGCGTGCATACACTAAAATCATTATTTCATTCATTTTCTTTTCGGCTTTATCAGGGGTCACCACAGCAGAATGAACCGCCAACTATTCCAGCATATGTTATACTGGGAAACACCCATACACACTCATTCACACATACACTATGGTCAATTTAGTTTGGTTTGACTGTTGGGGAAACCGGAGCACCCAGATGAAACCCACGTCAGCACGGGGAGAACATGCAAACTCCACACAGAAACGCCAACTGACCCAGCCGGGACTCGAACCAGCGACCTTCTTGCTGTGAGGCCACAGTGCTAACCACTGAGCCACCGTGCCACCCTATCTACTAAATTATTATATCTCAAAATGCTGCTGAGAAACATGGAAATGTGAAAAGGGTCCATTAAAAAAAGTAGTGCACTGGAGAGGAAAAACGCATTCTGTGTGAACGAACCCCTAACTGTGTGAAAGCTGCTGAATCCTCTGTGAGTTTGACTTGAGCGTTGTGTGATTCTGCAGATTATCCTGGAGATTAGAAAGGAAGAAGATTACCGGATCCCTGTCTGGGTGATCATCGGCAGCACTCTGGGAGGACTGCAGCTTCTGGCCCTGCTGGTGCTGGCCCTCTGGAAGGTCTTTTATTTAATAATTACCAGACTAATATCAACTTTCTCATGCTTAAACAATATATTAGCTTCAGTTTCCTCTTTAACACCTAAAAGTACTGTTTTTACAAGTGTGCAACAGCAATTTAAAGATCTATATATTTCTAATAACTGATTTCTTTTCTCTTTGCCATGATGACAGCGCATAATATTTGAGTAGATATATTTCAAGATACTAGTATTCAGCTTAAAGTCACATTTAAAGGCTTAAATGGGGAAATATTTGACAAATATATAAAATTTCACAGAAAGGCGGATCATTTTGACTTTAACTGTATTTATTAGTACAGTATAGACCGTTAAAGCCACTATAATACTGCGGACACTTGTAAAAACTATAACTTTAAGTGTTAAAGAAGAAACTGAAGCTAGGCACAGGGATTCTGCTAATAAATGACAAATAGGGTGTATATGTACATATGCATAGACAAAAAAAAGGTTTTCAAGCCTCAAAAGTAACATCAAAAGTAATACAGCTTTGCGTTTTTGTACATTAAAACGTGTCTTGGTTCATTTAATTTTAATAATTTATTTATATATACTTTTTTATTTTATCAAAAGCTCTTGCTGGCCTTGATTATCCAAAAATACAGAGCACAATGTCAGTATAACAAGTTTAATAGAACAAAATTATTTTAGGAATATTTCGAACCATTCTGAATAATAGTTTATTTTATACACTCACCGGCCACTTTATTAGGTACACCTTACATGTATCGCGTTAGACCCAATGACTGTAAAAAATATGAACGACGTGACAGCGCCTTTCCCTATTGAACGCTTTTCCTCTTGACGGGCACAAACTGTCGCAAAAGTGCTGAGTTTGGAGCCTGGGCATGCGCAGAATGACTGATGGAGCTACCAAGCTTCCAACCAAACGCTCGTACGTCAAACAACCACAACCCCCGAACTTCTTACTTGACCACCCAGATCTGCAACAAAGGCCAGCTAATATAAATATAAGCACTTACATTTAAAAACACGTAATAATATACGATTTAAAAACTGTGTGATGTTAGCTGTTATAATTTAATAAAAGCAATGCATGCTGGACTGCAGAAATAAACGATATTTTATACACTCAAGCCTGAGTTAGACTAATGTGAGCACAAAAAAACATTTCTCTTATAACAGGGTTGTTGGTATTTGTTATCTTCACAGGGGTAGAACTAACACTTGTAAAATATGAACAATAGCATAAAAACAACACATAGTTTTTTTATATGATTTACCATGCGGGAAAAATCATGCGTTTAAAAGATAAACACCGCAAGATTTCTAAATATCAACAGGATATTTACACATCCCATCCATGCGCTATATAAAATAATCCTTGTCAATTTGTACAATAAACTTTGCAGTAATAATACATCTCCAATCTTCTATTGTCCAGTTTTGGTGAGCCTGTGTGAATTGTAGCCTCAGTTTCCTGTTCTTAGCTGACAGGAGTGGCACCCGGTGTGGTCTTCTGCTGCTGTAGCCCATCTGCCTCAAGGTTGGATGTGTTTTGCATTCAGAACCATTTGTCAGACCATTCTCTGCAAACCCCTAGAGATGGTTGAGCATGAAAATCCTAGTAGATCAGCAGTTTCTGAAATACTCAGACCAGCCATTCTGGCAGCAACAACCATGCCACATTGAAAGTCACTTAAATCCCCTTTCTTCCCCATTCTGATGCTCAGTTTGACCTGCAGCAGATCGCCTTGACCATGTCTACATGCCTTAATGCATTAAGCTGCTGCCATGTGATTGGCTGATTAGAAATTTGCATTAAAGAGCAGTTGGACAGGTGTACCTAATAAAGTGGCCGGTGGAGTGTATATGTATTTAATTTTTGTACATTAACTTTACAATGCATATAAAATCACCCCTGTAAAATATATTTGCAGCAGACAAAATGGGTAAAATGGCTTTTATCAGGTAAACCTAAAATTGCTAATCGTTAGTAATTGATATAAAGCTGACATGAAATATAATATACATTTAATTACATTTAATAAAAATAACACACTAAAATGTTACTTATCGAGGCGACTATATAAAATCAGTTGGAATATTGAGTACTTAAATTACTAAAACTGAAATACAAATATATGATCTAAACAGAAACAGCAAATCTGATTAAAAAGGGAGAGTCTTAAATCACTTTCAAAAATAAAAGCTAATTCAAAATATTGATATGCTACACTAATACACTAATATTTGCCTTGACTGGACCCAGGGGCGTCGCTAGACCCAATTTACTGGGACACGTGCCCCTGTTAAAATCGCCAGTGCCCCAGTAAATGCTTTGAGACATGATTTACTTCATATGCAAGTGTATGTATTAAGAGTGGTAATCCAGAACAAAGACGTTATTCTCTATGTGCAACCGAAACAAAGCTGGTGAAAGCAGTGTAGTTTAATCAAAAAGCAAACTGACGCATCTCTGCATGTGCGCAGAAAACCACATCCGCGCACTTCACACACCGCTTCTGCTGGACCCTGAGTCCCAGGAGTTAACATGCACGCAGAAAAAAATACCCGCTGCTCACGCGCAGATCATGCGTTGTGAAATCGGCTTTTATTCGTCTTTTATGTGGAGGTGACGGCACGCAGTGAGTTTTGCAAGTCGACAAAATTAAAGTTTAAACAATATGATGGTGATCTTAAGCAGGCCTCCTGATAGATTTTTTGTGTGAAGCACAAAGGAGGGATGCAGTCAGGCAGGTAAAACGTAATAAACCTAATTCTCTGCCATGTGTCAAGTCTAAGACAACAGATAATTAAAGATCTTTTTTGTATTCTGTAGAATTGCCTATAGAATTGCATTCAAATTAAATTATTATTCATGCAAAAGATTCCTTAAATGATCTTAGCATCTCTCCATTGTGTCTTTACATAATTTTACAGTTACATTTAGGATTATTTAGAATAATAATTGTATAATAATAATAATAATTTTATTTATTTGTTTATTTATTGTATATATTAATTTATTTGTTTTTTTTTTTTTGAGGGGGGCCGTGCCCCAGTAGAGCTTTATGTTTAGTAACACCCTGGCCGGACCCATTATATTTACTTAAACGACTTGAGTAAAATCCCTTTTTATGCAGACTTCAAATTTGCATATCAAAATGCACATTTACATAATAACATACACATACTTTGGTGTATTTTAGGGTCAAATCTTACAGGACATTTTCACTGTCAAAAACAACTCACCGTTTTCCTTCATCCGCAGCTCGGATTCTTCCACAGGCAAAAGAGAAAGAGAGACGAGCAGGAGGCCAATGAGAAGACAGCAGAGGATCGGTAACAACATGGCAACCACCTCAGCCAATCACTCAGGGACTCTCCAGACTCGGGAGTGTGTCAGCCAATCAGCTGCTCTCCAGCTCTCCCGCAAGTCTGATGCACAACCAATCAGCTCGCTTCTCCAGGACAAGCGGCCAATTAAAAGCAAGGAAGTGACGCGGAATTTGAAAATAAGCAGAACGATCGAAATCTAAACTAATAAATGAAAAATACTAATGAAGAGGCTTCAGTTTTCAGCTATCATAAGGTTTCGGTGCTGATTAAATGCTATTAATATTAAAAAATAATACATGTGTATCATAAAAACAAACCTCAGATTGTAGACCTTCAGCATAAACTCGAGCTGATGCACTTGCACATTGTAAAAAATTTTGAACTTGAAATTTGTAAATACCAAAAGTTTAGCAATATAATGTCAAACGATGGGAAAATATTTAACCGTAAAATTATTAATATCGTGCACCTTAATGCATTTTATTGCTCATGACTGTTTTGTGTATATAAAACGTGCTTTTTTATTGTATCTGGTCATAATTTTATATTACAGAAAGGAAGTTTTGTTACAGGAAGATTTTATTCTATGTATTTTTCTCTGTTCTTTATTATAATTTGGAATTGGTTTAAAGGTTTAGGGGTAGTTGAAGTAATATGTTTTACGCAGCAAATGACCTTCCAGCTGCAACCCATCACTAGGAAACACCCATACGCTCTCATTCACACATACACTACGGACAATTTAGCTTACCCAATTCCCCTATAGCGCATGTGTTTGTTTGGACTGTGGGGGAAATCCACGACAACATGGGGAGAACATGCAAACTCCAGAAACCGAGGCTCAAACCAGCGACCTTCTTGCTGTGAGGCAACAGCACTACCCACTGCCCAAAACACATTTTGTCCAAAACAAAAATCACCTTTAATTTTAATTAGCATTTGTTTCAATTTATTTAGCAAAAATGTCCTTTTTTATTATGTTTTAACGTTCACGTCATTAAGAAATCTTTAAAAATGTCATATAAAAGTACAATATTTAGTGTAATCACCCATTTATATCATCACAATCAAATATTTAGCAGTAGGCAAAAATTCACGTAATTATTCTTGACATCTCGACTACCCTTAAACCCATTCTTGGTATCAGCGTGTCTCTGAAACAGTGGCTGCAATCAGAGTGAAATACTAGTTTACTGCTTAATATTATCATTATATTGCAGACTGTTATTTGGTTAAACAGAGTAAACAGTTTTTGCACATCTGTAAAATATAACCGTAGATTGATCATGCACAACAGCACACTTAAGCACAGTATACACATATTCCAGCAATAACTGTGTGTCGGTATGCTGTTTTGAGCGCCGTCACTCTGACAGAATTGTATTTTATGACATGGCTTCACAAGCTTTCACAGTAAAAACACGATGACGTGAACTTTGCAGTCACTCGCTCAATTTGTCATTATTTTATCGCATGTAAACATGACAAACAAATGCTCAAATGTGTGTTTGAACCACTGAATAAATTAAAATCAGCCTGAGAGATGAAGCCTTTGTTGTTTTTTAATCCAGATCACAATGTTTGATGGACATTATTTCTTTACTTATGTCAATATTACACATTTAAAAAAAAACAAAAAAAAAAACAAGTGAATAAGCAAATATCCAATCAGCAGCTTGACCACGCCCACATTCCTTTTCTTTTTTCATCAGGGGTCGCCACAGCAGAATGAACCACTAACTAATCCAGCATATGTTTTACGCAGCAAATGACCTTCCACCTGCAACCCAGTACTGGGAAACACCCATAAACTCTCATATCCACACTTATACACTATGGCCAATTTAGTTCATCAATTCCCCTATAGCGCATGTGTTTGGACTGGGGCAAACCAGAGCACCCGAAAGGAAACCCATGCCAACACGGGGAGAACATGCAAACTAAACAGAAAATTAAAATTGGCCAAGCAGGAACTCGAACCAGCGACCTCCTTGCTGTGAGGCCACAGTGCTAACCACTGAGCCACCATGCCGCCCTAATGCAGAGTTAATAAACATCACAATTTTTAATTCACCTTCTACAGAAACACACAGAATCATTGCTCAATGTTTTTATCAATCATTGATTGATGTTTTTAATCTTGTTTGATTTGGTTCGGAAATAAAAACACAAACAGTAACCTCCAGTATTTTAGGAATTAAACATGGTGCAAATATACAGTTTAAAAAACTCCACATTCAGATTCGCCAATTTTACACAGACAAACCCACATAAACAGAGCCAAAAGCAGGAAGACATGCTGCTCTATCACTCACACACACACACACACACACACACACACACACACACACACACACACACACACACACACACACACCAGCACCATCTAGAATAGTAAGGCCCCGTGACTCCAAAAGAGCTCCAGCACATGATCGAGTCTGAATCACAGACTCACTAATTAATTGGCTTTCCAGTGGCGTCATGTTAATAAAAACAACAATAATAATAATAATAATAATTATAAACGTCCAACTTTTGGTTACAGGCACATTTTAATATTCAAATAAAAGAAATCTGGCACGGAGTTTAGCTTTAGGACATCAACACTCGCCCACTGATTCCTTATAAAATAGACATTTTAGACTCTGTTTTAAATAAATCTTTCATAAAATATGTTAAGAAACGAAAGACTGACAAAAGAGCGGCTCGTTTAAAAATAAAAATGCTGTTCAAATTGTCAAAAATAAACAATAAAATGCTGTTCGTCAAAATAAGAAGAGTCTGTATCCATCAGCATCGACGTCCTCTTAGATTTGTTAAAACAAAAACAAAAAAACAATGAGGATGAACCTAGAAACTAAAAATGCAGCAGTTCGGAAAAATGAGGAGCATTATTCACGTAAACAAGGTCAAAATAAAAGTCCTCAGCACCGTTTCACAAGTTAAAACAAACCCCAAATGCCAGATCTGAGTGGAAAAACACTGTTCAATGAAATTCAACAAACTCCTCCAGGCTTTTGGGAATCTGGTCTCGATACAGAATTTGATGTTGCTGCACGGCGCGTGCCGCCAAACATTTCAGACTCATCTTCATCTGTGTTTTCAGGAGGATTTCAGAGACACCAGTTGTGCTCTTATCCAGCGGCGTCTTCTTCTGCTTGTTGGTCATGTCGGTGTGAGCGCCAGCCTCCACGAGGCTAATAATGATGGCGTGGAGGGTTAAAAAGTCGCTGATGGGGCGGTTGTACTGTACTATGAGGTGTAGTGGACTGTTTCCTTCATGGTCAACTGCGTTCACTTGAGCGCCGCAGTCTATGAGCAGCTTAGTCACCTGCGCGTTGGGAAAACTGCAAACATCGTTAGTGTGGAAGTCGTCGACAGGCGTACTAGAGCTAGCTGCTAGGTGCAAAAGTGATGATCCCTCTCGGGAGCGAGGATCTAGGCGTATTAAATCGTAGATGTGCTTGTTTATGCACTCTCGCTCTTCTTCGCCACATTGCGTTTTTGTAGAAATGCAAACTAAATAGAGGAACGTGAACACGTTTGATTCGTAATTATCGGTGGCTGCCGGTAATTCCACTTCTGTAGTGGTTTGTAGACGCGCCATGCTACGTCGGATTTCCAGTACGCTGGCGCGTAAAACATGTTCAACATCTGATGCAATAACCGGCTCTTTTAAGTGAACCATCTGCGAGAACACTTGCGCAAATCGTAAGAGATCCTTATGCGTGTTGCGGTTTCCCTGTTGGCGTAGTTGTAAGGCGTGCAGCCAAAGTTTGATGCACTGCTCAAACTCCATGTTGTCAGCATAAACTGCGCCTCTGTATATTATGGGATGTGACACATCAATATTATCCGCACCCAGAATTCGTTCGCGAATCATTAGTCCTTCCATATGAAGTGCGTCCCGATCGTGTCGAATAGCCTCCAGTTGTTGTAAATTCCGACATTCGCATCTTCCACCGTACGCTTCAACAGGAGACGGCAACTCTTTAGCGATGGCTCTCTCAGGATCCCGAAACCGTTCCAGCATTGCTAAATACAAGTAGTGGTAGGTTTTAAGAATGTCGTAATTTTCTCGATCATTAGCGAAAGACGCTCCAAGTAGTTCCAATGCTTCAATACGACTTTGTACTTCACAGTCTGGATGGGATAACAGCAGCTCTACAACATCAGCCTTGCAACTCTCGGCAGCCACTTTTAATGGCGTCATCCCATGCCCGTTCACCACCATCGCTGCTTGGCATCGTACCAACTCCTTCACAATCTCCAAATGTCCGGCTTCGGCAGCGAAGTGTAGCGCAGTGGCTCCACAGTGAGCTGTGGAGTTGGGATCAGCTGCTCGCTCCAGAAGGAAGTAAACAACGTCGGTGTGGCCTTTGTAGGCGGCGATCATCAAGCAAGTGTTTCCGTATTTGTTGGCGATGCTGATATCGGCCTTGTGCTCCACTAGGTAGCGCACAATGTCCAGCCGGCCGTCGAAGCACGCGGCTCTGAGTGGGGTGGAGTTGGTGAGGGTGGTGTGGTTCACATTGGCATTGTGGGAAACCAGCAAACGCACCACCTCGAAATGACCAGCGCCAGCTGCACACCAAAGAGCCGTGGCACCATCAATGATATACCTGTAGAGGTGAAAGACAAGTCAGTTACAGCGTCAAGAATATTAAGGCCAAAAATAAGATTACAAACATCTATTTAATTTTAGATTAAATCACACACACTTTTAAAAATAATCAATTTTATAAATAATCAATGGATAATGAATTGGTAATGTTAAAATATCATCTACTGCTATTTTTCTAATTTAATTGGACAACTAATTAAAATTACTACACAACTCTTCCATGATTTTGACTGGATACTTGTAGCATTTGGCAATATGTTAGTCTTGTCGTAGTTGCCGACCTTCTCATCAATGAGGCACTGTCAGACTGGAGGTTTTTAGATACCAGAAAATAGACTTTATTCTCCATAATAAAGCCGAGAAAGTGCAGAGCAGACCTCAGAGCATTCTGAAGTCTCTCCTGGACAATTCCTAAATTGTCTGTGTTTTCCACAATCTTTATACAGTCTCTGTGCCACACCCCCAGGTGGTCTTGTTTTAACTTCTGACCATCATTGGCTCTGTGCCCTGGCCTAAGATGCAACTTCTGCAACAAAACTAAGTGTTTACATACATTGTCATGATGGTACATTAACTTGATAATGTTACTCATTCTAGCTTCTGACACAAATAGCTTGATATGAATGTTTAACATATATAACCAGTGCTTTACATATTCAGTTATTATACATAATCAGTCATTCTCATAGCAGGCTCCCATAACTAGCTTCAGCACCTCTGTGGGCTCATTTTACACATACCCAGTTTATTTATACCCTAGTTATTATTTATAATTTCATATATTAAGTTTTTAGTTACGATAATCCCAAAATAATTCCGCATAAACCTGCAGATTTCTAAAAAAATTCTCTAAGTAGCAAAAAATGTCCGCAGATTCTGTCTGGCTCTACCGATTGTTATCGAATTTCATTATCGTGACAACCCTAGTCAGTAATTTAACATGGATCTTGCATCTACAAATATGTGTATTTCAAAATATCATAGAAAATAAACATTTCCCTTTCTGGGAATGCAGCTATTGTCTCCTGTTGGACCTAGAAAAAAATATTGGCTACTTTTTTTTTTATTTCTTTTGGCTGAGATTTGAGTTGTCATAAAGCTGAAAATATTCCTTGGACCTGGCAACCCCCTTACTCCGCGAACTCCCGCTCTTTTCGTCTTCTCCGACAGTTAAATAAACAAAACAAACACAAAACACCTCAGAAGTCAAATTGTAACAAAATTTTATTGTACATTATATTTAGTTTTAGTTTTTTTGTAAATTAAGCTTTGGAATAATATAACGTTACAGGTAAGCTTCCTAAATTCATATAATAATTAATATTCAATTAATAATAAGTAATATTCAATCACCAAATGTAAACTCTTATAGGCTATAACGTAATTTGTAGTACTGTAAAAGTAACCACACTTCAGAGACACAAACTTGTAGTGCTCACCCGTCAAATCGGACAGTCCCAGTTTGTTCCGTGTCCACTTTATAGTGATCCAGCAGCAGCCGCACCACCTTGTCGTGTCCGTTCCGGGCGGCGATGATAAGCGGTGTGGATCTCTGTCCAGCCAGCTGGGTCACGAACTCCAGAAGGTACCGGGTCTGCACGGTTGAATGGTTCAGGAGCAGGGCGGCCAGGGTCAGGACTCTGCCTTCACCGGCCGCTTTGTGCACATACCGGGCCAGGGACTCCAACCGGGCCAGAGCCGGTACCTCCGCCATCGGTGCAAGATTCGCCCACTGATCTCAAAGCAGATCAACCGGCCTCCCATTAAAAACACCTGCCGGAGCTCCTCCGCTCATAGACGAGGCTTATGTAGAGTTTCTGATCGACCCACAGCCATTATAATCGATTAAAATAGAGTATTAAGATCTGACGTTACTAAGATGGAGCTTTTTTGTCTCGATCGTGTGACGTTAATACAAACGGCTCTTATTATAACATATAATAGAGTAATTTATCTTAAAACATGTACATTCTTGATTAATAAGTGTGTAGTAACGTTTAACATGCCGATGCTGACGTAATTCAAGCGAGTTTCAGTCTTGTGAGTGACGTTTAAAATGAGTTTGGCTACTTTGTGTTTCGGGTTTTTAAATCTGAATCCCTCCGCGATGGTGTCCGACGATCGTGTTGACTGAGAAAAAGCTGATTTTCGGTGAAATAAATGCGAGTTTTAGCTCAAACCGAAGCTCTCTGTGTGTTTGTGTCTTTCACCTCTGCCAGTATCGACGCCTGGAAATGAAGTCAGCAAAAACAGGAAGTGCGACATTCGACATCCTGCTGATTTCGAAATAAAAGTAAGCAAAATAAGAGTACAAGGGGTTTTATCAGTGGTTGATTATAAATAGATAATGTCATTTTATAGATCAGTGCTTTTATACTGGTGTCCGGGGATCTCCAGGCAGCCGCAAGAGTGTGCTGAGGTACCCGTGGATATGTAAACAAATAAGTGTAAACGTATATTATTAATACTTAAATACATCTGTGTCCGTGGAAATGTACAACTATTAGTAGCTTATTTAAACTATTTTAATATTTAAAAAAATATTAAGACAAATGAATAAACATTAGAATTAAAGAAACAATGAAATTAATAAAAACAATTTACATCTATCTGTCTGTCTTTCTACCTATCTGTCCATCTATCTGTCTGTCTCTTCGTCCATCCGTCCGTTAGTCCTTCCATCCGCCTGTCTGTCTGTCCGTCCGTCCGTCCGTCCGTCCGTCCGTCCGTCCGTCCGCCCGCCCATCCATCCATCCATCCATCCATCCATCCATCCATCCATCCATCCATCCATCCATCCATCCATC
>CAIGQZ010035256.1:712434-722999 GCA_903798205.1 Danio tinwini
TTATTATTATTATTATTATTATTATTATTATTATTATTATTATTATTATAATTTTCCAATTTCCATATTAGCAATGCCTGCATTTTGGATTTTTTTATTCATGATTAATCACAAAAAAAGGTGTGATTAATTAGTTATTTTTTTTTATCAATTGACAGCCCTAATATATATATATATATATATATATATATATATATATATATATGTATGTATATATAAGGCACTACAAACTATACCTAATACAACTCCAGTGAACCAATAGGATCACCCAGGGTCCTTGGCGGACCCAATTGTCAGGGGGGACTCGATTTCTTATGACACCGGCTCTGTTCTCTGTTCTGTTTTACTCACGCAAATACTTAATTTAACCCTTTTTTTTTTTTTACTTTATTGAACAAAGTATATAATACAACTATAAATGGCCTGGTACAAAATACAAACCTCCTTAATCAGACAACAGACAAGCATCATAAACAAAATTTAAAAAAATAATAAAAATAATAATAATTCAAATAAAATAAACATCTAGGGGTTTTCAGCAAGATCAAGTTGTTCTATGGTGTGAACCCAGCATAAAAGTATTATTATCGCCCCCTGTTGGTTGCATCACGTTTCATCACAATTTCCACGTTCTCGTAAATGGAGATTTTTTTTTAAATAAGAGCGGGATAAACTGTTTAGAAACATAGCCATGTACGTGTGGACATGGTGTAAGAAACAAGAGCACCTCTTTTTGAAAACGCTGACCGAAGTGGATAAATGTGAAAACACTGTTTTCGTGTTGCAGTGTGGATTGTAAAAATGGAGGCTTTTGAAAACGACGCATTTTAGTCTTGTGACGCAGTCATGTGACCAATCCCGCTAGCATGGTGGATGACAGCTAAATTTCCATCCACCTATTTTTATGCGGATTTTAGACATGCACATAAAAAACAGCTGATGGAAACACCAAGACGCGCATAAATTTTTTAAATGCACATAAAAACATGCGCATAACTGAATGAATAAACTTTTACGTGTCAGGATTGCCTTCTGAGGTGCAAGTCCTATATTAAATGAAGAAAAGACTCATGCAGCTTGTCCTACTGCAGCAAATTCAGTGTTTACTGTTGATATTTGGCACCAGTTAGTCAGGGAGTGACAATTTTGTTTATTTTGACTTGTTGGATGGAAACTCGGCTTTATTCGGACATCTTTTATGCGATATTCCATTTGATGATAAAAAACAGTTCAAAGAAAATAAATATAAACACCATATATATATATATATATATAAATATACACTACCAGTCAAAAGTTTGAGGTCAGTTCTTTTAAAGAAGATTATTCTGTTTATCAAGGCAGCTTTTATTAAATGTAATAAAATGGTTAAATTGTTAAATATTTATTATTTATTCATTTATTAAATTTTAAATAACTGCTTTCTTATTGTATGTACTCCAGTCATTATTGCTTTTTTTACTATTACCATTAATAATAATAATAATTAATATTAGAATGCTTTCTAAAGGAACATGTGACTCTGAAGACTGGAGTAATGAAGTTGAAAATTGGAGAGGGGTCTGGCTGCAGACTCGATGCAGATAGCTCCATTGAGTGCATTGTGTCTGACATTGCATCTCTGAGCAATGCAATCTCAGCTTGCATCATAAAGGCTGCGTTCAGATACTATTGGAAAAATTCATCATTAAAATCACTGGAATAAATTATTGAAAAAATTGATAAACTACTTTTGAATAGGTATTTTATAGTGCAATAAAGTTTCACTGTTTTGTTTTTAACCCTGAACTTTTGACCGGTGGTTTAGATTTATGAGGTATTTTAGTGTATAGTAAACAATGCCTACACATTAAAAATGTTGTTAGTTTTTACCCTAGTAAATGTTAACGTAATTTTTTGCTTTGTTTTCTGACAGATTGACTCATTCGAGTTACTACAGTATTATGATGAAAGTCTGGGCCTTTGTATGTGGTAAGCCTTAAAATATTTTTGATTTATTTCATACCAATTAACCAAATGAATATAAAAATCATTTATTAGAAAGATCCTTATCACTAGAAGGATTAAAAATAGAAATGCATTTGTCTTAAAGGGACAGTTCACCCAAAAAGGTTTCTGTTCTGTTGAACAAAAAAGAAGATATTTTGAAGAATGTTGGAAACCCATGACTTTCATTGTAGGAAAAAAAAACTATTATGGTACTCAATGACTACCGGTTTCCAACCTCAGGTCGTTTTAAGCTTTTAGGAGTTTCTTTATTCTGTTGAACACAGAATAAGATATTTTGAAGAATGTTGGAAACTGGTAACCATTCAATTTCACAATAGGAAAAAACTAATATGGTAGTCAATGATAAACGGTTTCTACCCTCAGGTCATTTTAAACTTTTATGAGTGTCTTTATTCTGTTAAACACAAAAGAAAATATTTTGAAGAATGTTGGAAACCCATTGACTTTCATAGTAGGAAAAACCTAATATGGTACTCAATGGTTACCGGTTTTCAACCTTAGTTAGTTTTACACTTTTATGAGTTTCTGTATTCTGTTGAACACATTAATTCATTCATTCAGTTTCTTTTCAGCTTACTCCCTTTATTATTCAGGGATCGCCACAGCAGAATGAACCGCCTCTGTTAAACACAAAAGAAGATATTTTGAAAAATGTTAGATACCCATTGACTTTCATAGTAGGAAAAAAATTATTATGGTAGTCAATGGTTACCAGTTTCTAACCTCAGGACATTTTACACTTTTATGAGTGTCTTTATTCTGTTGATTATAAAAGAAGATATTTTGAAGAATGTTGGAAACACATTTACTTTCATAGTAGGAAAAATCTAATATGGTAGTTAATGGTTACCGGGTTTTAACCTTAGGTAGTTTTGCACTTTTATGAGTTTCTGTATTCTGTTGAACACATTTGTTCATTCATTCATTCATTTTCTTTTCAGCTTAGTTCCTTTATTATTCAGGGGTCGCCACAGCAGAATGAACCGCCTCTGTTGAACACAAAAGAAAATATTTTGAAGAATGTTGGAAACCCATTTACTTTCATAGTAGGAAAAAAATTATTATGGTAGTCAATGGTTACCAGTTTCTAACCTCAGGACATTTTACACTTTTATGAGTGTCTTTATTCTGTTGATCACAAAAGAAGATATTTTGAAGAATGTTGGAAACCTACCTGAAGTTCATTAAAAAACGACATGTGTGCAGCCTTTAATTCTCTTGCATTGTTTATTTCACATGTAAAGATGTAAAAAGTGTGTTATTTTACAGGTACGTTCCTCTGTTTCTCATCCTGTTCCTGTATTTCACTGGATGTTTCACTATTGTCAAAGCAGAGAAGAAGATGCCCATCTCCGCATGGCTTCTGCTGGGTCCCAGTGGCCTTTACTTCTGGTTAGTTCATCTAAAAGTCCTGGTGAAATTAATATAAAGTTTTTTAGATGTTGGTCTAACTCATAAAAGTGTTTTTTACTGTGTTATAATATACACTTTTTTGTTTAATTGAGATTTAATTAAGTTGGAAGTAAATTACATAAATTGCTCTTTAATTCTCAGGTATCTGGTGACAGAAGGACAGATTTTCATCCCGTTTATTTTCACGTTTTTCGCCATGACGGCTACAGTCCTGCATCAGAAGCGTAAAGGTTTTTCGCCTGACAGTAATGGACTGTTTCTGCTCTACAGTTTCTCGATTTCGCTCTTTTTAGTGAGCGTCTGGGTCGCCTGTCTGTGGAACGATAAAGTGTTGCGGAAGAAATATCCAGGAGTGATGTATATCCCAGAACCGTGGGCTCTTTACACATTACACCTCAGAGACAAACACACCACACTTACAGACTGAAAAATATCACTTACACCACAACATAAACTGTTTCCATCATTTCACAGTTGTTTATTTGTTTACCGAGTCCATTTCAGACTCATTCCTGCAATATTTTACTTGTCAAGATTGATTTTCCTCAGTATTACTTATAAACACCAAGTTTCCAGTTTTTGTTGCTTTCTAAATTCCTTCATCATTCACCTTCATATTTCATTTCTTTTGGTCATGTATCATTTGTCATGGTTTATATGACATTTTATACCTAAAAACATTGTGGGAATATAAATAGTCCTGTCTGTTGACAAAGTGATTCTATGAAATCTTTGACAAGATTAAATAAGAGCTTTGAACTTCAGTTTACTCTATGTTCATATTTCTGAAAAGTGATTCGTATTTAATTAAATAAATGTCTACATAGGCTATGCATCATTATATTACATGTCTTAATGTTCTGTGATAAGGAAAAGTCAGATTTTTCTTTGGTTTTAGCTATTTTTTTAATCTATTTTTATCTATTTAGCTTTAAATCCTGTTTAGTTAATGTAATACTAAAAATAAACATAGTTAGAAAGGCTTATTATTAGGCCACATAGACCATTTTGAGGGATGTAAACAAAAACAATAGTCCCAATGTATTGTTTTACATTTTTATAGCTTTTGAGATTCCAAAAAGAGTCACATAAATAAATAATGTTATCATAACTGTTTTAACATTTAGTTATAATTGAATAACCTCTTGTTACAGTTCTGAAATAGTTTGATATCAAGCTGGAAATGTTCACGGGCCAATGACATGACATTGGTCTAGTACATTTGGTCAAGTAATTGTAAGATATCTTAGGTGTAATTTATTTGTATTGTTTCTCCCCACTGAAAAAAAACTGCTTAATCCAGCCTAAGCAGGTTGGCTGGTTTTAGCTGGTCGACCAGCCTGGTTTTAGAGGGGTTTTGGCCATTTCCAGGCTGGTTTCTAGTCATTTCCAGCCTGGTCTTAGCTGGAAAATGACCAGCTTAAACCAGCTTGACCAGCCTGGTTTAAGCTGGACACAGCTGGTTTTGGCCGGGCTGGAAATGGCTGGAAACCAGCATGGAAATGGAAACCAGGCTGGTCGACCAGCTAAAACCAGCTAACCAGCTTAGACTGGTTTAAGCTGTTTTTTTTTCAGTACTCAGATTTCTGCAAATTGATTAAATAACATTATTGTCTATAAGCTTTTATATTACACGTCTAGTTCTGCGATGGGGAAAAGTATGTGTCATATAAATTTAGTTTTTTTATTCTATTCATCATTAATCTAGCTTTATGTACAAACAATAGACACAATAAGCTTATTATTATATCTACTTGGTCAAGTTTAATACTTAAATATCTTAATATAGCTACTATTATAAAGAATTTTATTTATTTACAGTTCCTCAGCGTCGATCAAGCGTAAAACTAAATGTGACGACCGTTGACGCAACTGTCACGTGACCCGCGCTTTTTTCCTCAGTGCTTAGTTTAATGTTTGTTACGGGAGACATTTAATAATTAAAAAATCATTGAAAAAATGATTGAATGCCACCATGTACGTTACACATTTAAGGACATTATATGTTTTAGTAACGTCCCTCGAGACCAGCGAATAGGATTTGATGAAGATTTTGCTTTCTGTCGTCGAGCGCCATCTGCCGGAGTGAAAGTTCGCTTTATTACAAACACCTGACAACATTCAGAGCAGGACTGAACACCAACATGGTCAGTTTGACATCTGTTTTTATGTATTATTTACATGTAAAACAATATACTAACTAATTAAACTTATGTTATTGCAGGCGAAATTCCTCAGTCAAGATCAAATCAACGGTAAGCAGGTTTATTCTCTGCATTAACGTCTTACAGATATTGTGTAATTATTTATCAGTTTAGTTCGATAAATTCGGTTTTATATATTTTACAAAACTCCACAATATGGTTAATAAGCCACCTGAACACACTAGCTGTCAATAACACTGTCAAACTGAGAGATAAAAAGTCGAAATATGGATGAAATAGCCTGTTTAGTCTTCAGTATTGCTATATGGTTATTTTACATCCGTTTCTGACCTGTGCTTATTCATGGATGTAAAATAATAAGTGAACAAAGTCAATTTAAATTTAGTTTTAAATGATGTAAAATGGGCGAAAATTAGTGTTTTGAAGGATTAATACCCTGATAATAAATATTTCAGAAGACAACTAAGTATTTTGGAGCCAATCTGAAAAGTTAACAGATTTTAATATTTTAGTAAATGATTCATGTTCTAATATTTCATTATTATAAATATAATCCAAAAAAAAAAGCTGGAAAAGAAACTACAGTTAAACCAGGCACATGCTATAATACGTTTGAAGACAAAATTATTAGCTCTTCTGTGAAATCTTAATTGTTTTTCATACATTCCTTGCCTAATTAGCCAAATTAACCTATTTACGCCTTTAAATTTCAGTTTATTCTGGCAAAATATTAGTTAAACTCTGGCATAATGACAAATATTAATCGATAGGCTAATGAGTTATTAAAACTATTGTGTTTAAAAATGTTAAAAACATTTCTCCTTTGAACAGCAATTGTGTTATATTTGGAAAAACAACTAATAAATAATTTAGTTTTGAACTATACATCATAAATTATAATATACATTTGCTAAATAATGCTAAACATGACAGTATATAAATGTGCATTGCTGATGAAATGGGTTATGATTATTAAAGTTATTATTATAAAGCATGAATGGACACTGAAGCTATTCAACATGCTATTCTTTTACAAGAGACATAGTGTCATTTGTTGCTGATTACTGAAGCACAAACACAGCAAAGATCCACTGATGCATAAACACACAGCAAGAACTGAGTGAACAGGGGACACACATTACACAAAATATGAGAATACAAACAAAAACATGACATATTATGCACTGTAAACACTGCAGAAATGCAAAGAAGTGTGGTGTCACGCCGTGCATCTGCTGTTGTTGATACTGCTGTAATCTTGATGCTCTGCTAAACGGGTTGTTTGAGTTTATGCCAAAACTAATCCTTCATTTGGGATTATGAAGATATCCTGCCAAACTATATCCTTATCAGCAAGACAAACAAACATTTTAATCTCTGATCTGGATACATCTTAAATGTCTGATGTCACTTATAAGCATTGGTCATTAAAAATGTTACTTTTAAGATTGCACGCTGTTAACGATTTTTGTAAATTACACAGTATTTTACTGTAATATGAACTGAATTTTACTGTAGGACCGTTTTGCAGTATGTTGTTGTATTTTAAAGTTGCATTGTGATATTACACTAAATGTATACTATACTGTAAATACAGACAGTTGCAATCAGAATTATTCAACCCCCTGATTTATTATCCCTCCTGTTTATTTTTTTCCCCAATTTCTGTTTAACGGAGAGATTTTTTTCAACACATTTCTAAACATAATAGGTTTAATAACTCATCTCTAATAACTGATTTATTTTATCTTTGACATGATGACAGTAAATAATATTAGACTAGATATTTTTCAAGACACTTCTATACAGCTTAAAGTGACATTTAAAGGCTTAACTAGGGTAATTAGGTTAACTAGGCAGGTTATGGTAATTAGGCAAGTTATTGTATAATGATGGTTTGTTCTGTAGAATATGGAAAAAATAAATAGCTTAAAGGGGTTAATAATATTGACCTTAAAATGGGTTTAAAAATTAAAAATTGCTTTTATTCTAGCCAAAAAAAAAAACAAATAAGACTTTCTCCAGAAGAAAAAAATATTATCAGACATACTGTGAAAATGTCCTTGCTCTGTTAAACATAATTTGGGAAATATTTAAAAAATAAAATAAAGTCAAAGGGGGTTGAATAATTCTGATTGCAACTGTATACAGAATATAAATGATGTTGTAAATGTACATAACATTTTCATTTTCATATTTACATCTGAAATTTACTGTAGATCAGTTAAGCAGTATGTTGCTGTATTTTAAAGTTGCATTTTGAAAATTACTGTATATTTTACAGTAAAGATATAATATACGGTAAATACATATACAGCAATATAAATGGGGCTGTAAATTACGTTTTCACATTTAAATATGAATTTTACTGTAGATCAGTTTTGCGATATGTTGATGTATTTTAAAATTGCATTGTGAAAATTACTGTATATTTTACAGTTAATAAATACTATACTGTAAGAACATATTCAAGATAAATGATGTAAATGTACATAACATTTACATTTTCACATTTACATCTGAATTTCACTGTAGGACAGTCATATGGTATGCTACTGTATTTTAAAGTTGCATTGTGAAAATTACTGTATAGTTTACAGTAGATATATTCTATACTGTAAACACATATACAGGAAGATAAATGGTGCTGTAATTGTAAATAACATTTACATTTTCATGTTGATATCTGAATTTTACTCTAGGAAAGTTATGCAGTATGTTACTGTATTTTAAAGTTGCATTATGAAAATTACTGTATATTTCACAGTAAATATATACTATACTGTAAATAAATATACAGCAATTTAAATGGTGGTGTAAATGTGCATAACATTTACATTTTCATATTTACATCTGAAATTTACTGTAGATCAGTTATGCAGTGTTACTGTATTTTAAAGTTGCATTGTGAAAATTACTGTATATATTTAAAGTGAAGATATAATATATTGTATATACATATGAACAATTCAATGCAAATGTCAACCTTGCTATTGAAAAAATTAAGCTTTTGCCAAAATAGCGAAACCATTTCTGTTTTTTTTGTGTAGGATTTTATTTTACAGTGCTTTAAAAATACTCCAAAATGTCTCTGTCAATGTTTTTAAACTATTATATTTGATTTACCAAAGTCACACAAGTGGCAATTTCACATCCGTCACATCCATAACGGAGAGACGTCACATTCATAACGAAGCTTTTTCCTCATAAATGTAAAAATGTAAAATCAAATAAAATCAATCATGTTTGTTCTATAGAGAGCAGCTCTTACCCTTTTGATTAGCATCGTTTCTTTTGGGTTGTGCAATTTATTTCACAGAATTTCTACAAAGTATGTTGTATACTGTAAACTCAACGACTTTTTTCATTACATCCAAAACGCATGTTTATTTTCCTCATTTACAGTATAAAAAATGTTTACAGGTTGATCTTTTCTGATCCCATAACTCTGGTTAGTTGTTTTGGAAAACATAAGAGATGTTTCAATATAATGTTAACATATACTTCTTCTGTTAATTTATGTTTTAAGATTTTACTGCAAATGTCACATGCATAACGCTGGAATTGCTCATAAACAGCAATATAAATAGTGTTGTAAATGTAAATAACATTTACATTTTCACATTTACATGTGACTTTTATTCTAGGACAGTTATGCAGTATGTTGCTGTATTTTAAAGTTGCATTGTGAAAAATACTGTATATTTCAAAGTAAATAAATAGTTTACTGTAAATACATATAAAGGAAGATAAACGGTGCTGTAAATGTGCATAACATTTACTAATAAATTTTTACATCTGAATTTTACTGTAGATCAGTTATGGAGAATGTTACTGTATTAAAGTTGCATTGTGATTTTTTTTTATTTTACAGTAAAGATGTAGTATACTGATGATACATATACAGAAAGATAGATGGTGCTGTAAATGTAAATAACATTGCATTGTGAAACAGTACAGTAATACTTTATTACAGTAAATAAAGTTTTTTGCTGTAATTGATATACATTAAGTAATTGGCCGTAAGTTACTGTAAATCCTACTATAGAACTTGTTAACACTGTATATTTTGTGTGTAAGGTAATACTTTACATTTTCCCCTTCATTTAGAGTATAAAGAGTGTTTTTCGCTGTACGATCAGAAGCGCAAGGGTAAACTGAAGGTGCAGGATCTGCTGACAGTCATGAGGTCTCTGGGTTGCTGTCCGACCCTGCCGGAGCTCCACAGACACTTGCTGACCCATAAAATCGGTATGCATTATGTAAAATTGGACTGTGAAATACAAAACAATCATGGTTTCCTAATGGCTTTCCTAAAGGCCTCCCCATCTATCAGTCAAACAGATAAGAGTGCACTTTTTCAGAAACCATTACTTTTTTCTGTAGGGAATTTTATCCATCCGTCTATAAGGCAAAGTGCATCAGATTTTGATTTTAAGAAATACTAAATCAATAATAGAAGGCTGGGCAACACGGTGGTTCAGTGGTTAGTCTCACAGCAGTAAGGTCGCTGCATTGAGTCCCGGTTGGGCCAGTTGTCATTTCTGTGTGGAGTTTGCATGTTCTCCCCATGTTGGCGTGGGTTTCCTCCGGGTGCTCCGGTTTCCCCCACAGTCCAAACACATACTATTGGGGAATTGATGAACTAAATTGGCCGTAGTGTATGAGTGTGTATGCGTGTTTCTGGGTTGCGGCTGGTAGGGCATCCGCTGTGTAAAACATATGCAGGAATAGTTGACGGTTCATACCTCTGATGAATAAAGGGGACTATGAATGAATGAATAAATAATAGAAGGCTGTAAACTCATTGATGTTAATGATTTAAAGAACTACAATCCCATGATGCATTGCAGATGAGAGTTAAAATAAAAAGTAAAGGACATAAAATAAAATATTAGTTTAAATATTTTGTTGATTTATAATGCACTCTAAAAAAATATGGACAAACCCAACACATTTGGGTTGAAAAATGTAAAT
>CAIGQZ010035256.1:735150-750337 GCA_903798205.1 Danio tinwini
TAAACAGCATATAACTTACACTGTAAAAATGTTGGGTTGTTTTAACCCAGTGTTGGGTCAAATATGGCCAACAAAACCAACTTTGGGTAAGTTTATTTGAACTAAATCTAATTTACCTTTTTTTAACCCAACTGTTGGGGTTGCCCATATTTGGTCTAGCATTGGGTTAAAACAACCCACATTTTTATCATTTAAAGTACACTGTAAAAACCTATTAGTTACTTATAAAACGAGTAAACCAGTTGTAACTTGGAGCTGTTAGGTTGACTTAATGTTTTATAATTCTGCAGTTTATTTACATAATAATTTAACAGGTTTACTCACTTTTATTAAGCAAAGTCATTTAATCCCTTTAAAAGCATTGGGTTTTATCCACTATTTTAAAGTTAAGTCTTAATTTCATTCAATTATTTATTTTATTTTCGGCTTAGTCCCTTTATTAATCTGGGGTCGCCACAGTGGAATGAACCGCCAACTTATCCAGCACATGTTTTACACAGCGGATGCCCTTTCAGCTGCAATACCCAATACCCAATTCACCTATACCACATGTCTTTGGACTTGTGGGAGAAAACGGAGCACTCAGAGGAAACCCACGCCAACACGGGGAGAACATGCAAACTCCACACAGAAATGCCAATTGACCAAGCTGAGGCTCGAACCAGCAACTTTCTTGCTATGAGGCGATTGTGCTACCCACTGCGCTACCGTGTCTTAAATATGCAATATGCAATTTTTCTTAAATGTTCATAGTTTATACTTAATTATTATATAATTCATACTTAATAGTTCAGCCCAGCATTTTTTACTTTACACAGACACACAGATATAGTTGATTGTGTAATATCACATTTCTTCTAACATAAATGACTGAACAAAGTCTCGTCAAAACTAATACGGTTAACTATGTTTAATCAGCGTACCACCTCTAAAAAACAACACCTGAAAGCAAGCTCTATTGTTTTGTGAACTAAATCATCTCCTCATCATGAAGCTCATAAATTCCCCTGTTGTCGTGTTATTGTTTGCCTGGCTTTATGCGTCTGTGTTGAGATAATAAACTAAGGTTTCTCCAGCCAGCGGGAGATTTACTCCCTAAACCTCAGACCTGCTGTTAAATGTTAATTAGATGGAATAACAGTAAACGTTCGCTTTGTAATTGTGTTTATGAGCAAAACAAACATTACTATGATAAGACGAGACTTTATTACGCCCTTCAAATGGACAACATAGTAACACTGTTTACATTCATTTCCGTTCGGACCATCTCCTTCACATGGCTGAGGTCACTGACACAGCTTTATTACACTGCAGATGAGCAGAACATTTTAATTATTTCAGAATTTCCAGACAGTCAGCTCAAACAACAGAAAGAGGTCACAAACCAGATGCAAAACACTGGATTGGGGTTAAAGTTGCTGCTTAAAAATCTGCTTCTTTTACAGTGCGATCATTGGTGAATATATAATATATACTCTAAGAAATGCTGGGTTATTTAAAACCAAATTGGGTAAAATATACACTAACCCAGACATTGGGTTAAATTTGGTCCTACTACTTTAATAAAAAAATAACCCAGCAGTTGGTTTAGTCTGTATTACACCCAGAATTGAGTTGAAATAACCCAGCATTATATATATATATATATATTTATACACACATACACACACACCTACACACACGCAATTGAAAGCCAAATTATTCGCCTTCCTGTGAGTTTAAATTATTTTATCATGGTTTTTTTATTATTTATTATTTGTTTAACAAAGCAATCAAAATTTTCTCAGTATTTACTATTATAATTTTTCATATGGAGAAAGTCTTATTTATCTTACTTTGGCTGTAAAAAAAAAACTAACTTAAAATATATATAATCTGCTGCGGTCAAAATTATTAGCCCCCTTAAGAAACTTTTTTTCTGATTGTACTAGTATCTTGCAAAATAATTAGTCAAATATTATGTACTGTATGGCAAACAAAAGGAATTAGTTATTAAAATGATCATGAGGTAAATATGTGTTGAAAAAATCTTCACTTGGAAAACATCTCTTGGAAAACAAATAGTTTTGTGTTCAACAGTGTGTGTGATATCTCAATATCTTGATTCAATTAATATAATTAAGATTTTATAGTATTATTCTAGTTTATTTATTTTACATTTTAATGAAATAACTTTATAATCCTAATGAAAAGTGTGTAAATGTGATTGGTTAGACATTTTAATAAATAATTTTAACATATAATAACAAGCTCATGTTATATATTTATATACAATATTCACCAAGTATTTATTATTCCAAATAATATCTCGCCTATTGACTTCTTTCAAGTATATAATATAGTGTTATGTTTTTTAATACTCTTAACAAAAAAAGGCTGGGTCATTTCAACTCAATTTTGTTTTAATATGGACAAAACCAACCTTGATTTTATTTTATTTTTTATAGAACCATATAGCTAAGACCAAATATAATATGACAGTGAGGAAGGCTCGCTGTCGATACTCGCGGGTTTTCTCCTGTTGTTCATTTAACATATTGAGTGCGGAGCTTTTTATGGTTCCAAACTTAACCAAACAGCCGGATTTGTCCATATTTTACAATTTGGGTTGAAATATTCCAGCATTTTTAGAGTGCACAATTAGATTTTTAATGCAGCAATATTCCCTCTAAAACATGAGTGAAATGGAACGGTATAAAAAGTGCAACGCAGCTCAAGCCCAGAATGGCGTCTCAATACTCTTTACATTTAGAGCTACTCGTTTAAATCACGGTGCAGAATGTGGACAGAAGCGCTGCAGCTCTCCAAACAACAACAATAGAAAAAAGTTTTATAAAGTCCGCTCGGTCCAGCAGTCTACCTCTGAATGGCGCAGTCTGTGGAGGGCAGCGCGTCGGTTTGCCCGTTCGCCACCGACAGCCGGTACTCCTCGGTCTCCAACACGTGCAGCGGGATCGCCGCCTGGCTGTCCTCGCGCTCCTTCGCGGTGCCGGAGAACGGGCGGATCTGGCAGCTGTTGGCGATCGCGGGAGATGAAATCCTCCAGAAGAAATCCTTCAGCATCTTCCTGAACTCCCTGCGCATAAGGCAGTACAGCACTGGGTTCAGGCAGCTGTTGGAGTGCGCCAGGCACACGGTCACCGGGAACACGTAGGTGTGCAGCATATAGTACACCTTATCCCAGTGGATCACGTTGAGTTTAACCAGCACTCCCCAGAAGGTGATGACGTGGTTGGGCAGCCAGCAGATGAAGAAGGAGAGCACCACAATGGTGACGGATTTGGTGACTCTGGATCTGCGTTTGGGCAGGTTGTTGTTCATGCTCCGCCGGCGGATCAGGCGCAGCAGCAGCGCGTAACAGACCACCGTGATCAGCATCGGGATCACGAAGCCCACCAGAATCTTCTGCAGGTGGTAGATCGCGTGCCAGTTCTGGTCGTTGGGGAAGCGCTGCAGGCACAGCTTAACGCCGTTGATGGTCTTCACGGAGGTCACTATGGCGGTGGGCACGGACGCCGCGGCGGCCAGCAGCCAGAGGAGCGCGCTGAGCAGACGCGCCGAGCAGCGCTTATTCCGCGTGCGATCCTTCAGCGCAGACGCAACTGACCAGTAGCGCGTCACGCTCATCGCGGTGAGGAAAAACGCGCTCGCGTACACGTTCATCACGGTCACCGTCACCACCACTTTACACATCACATTCCCAAACGGCCAGTGGAAGTCCAGCGCCATGTCCACAGCCCAAAACGGCAGAGTCAGGACGAACTGGAAGTCTGTGATGGCAAGGTTCATGATGAAGTAATTAATAGTGGATTTCTTCCTGCCCTGGCGGACTCTGATGAGGAAGAAGACCAGCAGGTTCCCCACCAACCCCACCGCGCACACTACCGAGTACACTATGGAGATCATGACGCGCAGGGTGCCCTCCGCCGTCACGTCGATGTCCTCCAGGTTGCTGAAGCGGCTGTCGGAGTTATTGGTGGAGCTCTGGTTCTGCGAGTCCCCCATCCTGTCCTGCAGCAGGTCGGCGTCTGGAGCCCGGGGCAGCCCGGGTCTGTGAAGGACTTGCATCAGCTCGTGGAGTGGGCAGGAGCTATAGCGGGTGTGTGTTGGACACGGGGTAGACCTGAGACTCCATGGCGGAGGCGGAGAGCTCGAGTTCCGCTGCTGCGGAGAGCTCAGCAGCGATTTATGAAAACTGCGCCGCCTGATGCTCCGCCCACTGGGGGGTGGAGACGCTATGCGACACGCCCCTTCTGGAGCAGGTTTGACTTTCTTATGTTGTGTTCAGTACAAATTAAATGACTGTAAATGGGTCAACATTTGAATTGGATAAAAAAATGTCAAAACTTTCCTAAGACAAAAATTAGGAATCAGGGAATTGAGCAGAAGTTTAAGGAAAAGATTTTAGGACAAGTTCTCATGTGAAAGGTTGATTCTTTTAAAAATATTTCCAGAGTGCCTGAGAGCAATACCATTTTTCAAAGCATCTCTTGCTTTACTTTTCTTCTGGAGAAAATCTGAAAATTTGACCATTTAGATTAACATATTAATATTAAAGCGGGAAAAAACAGTGTATCAGCACATTGTACATTATATAAATAATAAATAAAATGTTCAATTTTTATAAGAAGCTTTTAAGACCATATTGGATATATATATATATATATATAGCAAATACAATTAATTTAAAAATAAACACGCAAATGACGTTTTTATATGACGTTTTCTACATCATGTTGGCCATGCATGTAAATGGAAATAAAGGAATGAATAAATAGTAAAGTGTAAAATTATTTATTGAGGAGCAGACCTATGAAAAAGGTTTCTGCTTTTGAATATGAATATATAGCTTCAAGCAACATGTAATTGCAGTTTGATAATGAAAAACAAATTAAGGGCTACATATATTAGTCCTACAATGAATAAATAATGAGTGTTTCTGACAGGCGCTGCATTAGAGAGACTACAGTTTCTCTCCGCCGTAATGCATGTTTAATATTCAGATGCATTAAGTTTGACTTTCACATCTGTGTGCAAAATTATATATGAAACCAAACACACCCGCAGTCAAAGACTTTGACCTCTGCAGACGTCTCAGAGCTGACTGACAATCCGTGTGTAATTATTAATCTCTACACACACATATGGAGGATGAAGAAGACGGAGATATTATAAAGTTATCCTTGAAGCTTGTTTATGAATGCCAAAGTCTAAAGAAGAGCTGGAGCAATTAAATGATTTACTACTAAAATATCAATAAAAGGGTGATGCGGTGGCGCAATGGGTAGTGCTGTCGCCTCACAGCAAGAAGGTCGCTGATTCGAGCCTCGGCTGGGCCAGTTGGCATTTCCGTGTGGAGTTTTCATGTTCTCCCTTTGTTGGCATGGGTTTCCTCCGAATTTACAACTATAAATTTATGTATTAAGTGCGAATCAATGTGTTAATTAACAGATATTTCTACAGTGTTGTTTCTATTTCCATATATTGCAAGATGTAATTTACTCTAGCAATTCAAAGCTGAATCAGCATCCTTGCTCCTGTCTTTAGTGTCATGTGATTCTGCAGAAATTCAGTTAGCTTATTCTGGGCTAGTAATTGAAGCATTCATAATCTATAATCAATCGAATTTACTTTCCCTACCGCGTGTGGAGATTTTTTAAATTACTCTAAAGTGTGTGTGTGTGTGGTTTCAGCTCATAATAGCATGCAGATAATGTTTTCTAGCTCTCTGAAACTGACCCTTTCCTGATCCTAATTGTGGCGTTTTGGTGACTGTCGCTTTAAATGCAAATGAGATGGTGGCCTTTTTCAAAAGAGGGTGGCGCTACGTAACAGATTAAAAACCCATAGCAGACGGCTGCTTCTCACTCAGGGCTGTTGTTTATGCTAATGAGGGAGGGATGATCACTAGTGGGCGGGGCTTTCCCCCTCTGATGACACATACAAAGGGAATGTCAATCAAAGTTTTCATCAAGTTTGATTAGAACAAATACAGTTAATTAATTTTTAACCTTAGAGGCTGGAGATATTCACACACTGCTGACACACAACTCGGTTTAAAACCCTTATAAAAGTGATTTTTGCATAATAGGTCCCCTTAAATATATATAAAAATATCCATAAGTGCTATTTTAGTCACAGTTTATTCTGAATTGCACTGAAAAAATGCATTATGAAGTTTGCAATCAATTTAATTTTTATTTTACAAATAACTTTATAATCCTTATCAAAATGGCTGAAGTCTTGCCTATATTATACTGATTTGTTTCTATTTTGAACAGTTTTTAATGGAAATTTCTTATTAAAAACTTTGTGTAGCTGTTATCTGCACCTAAAAGGCTGTATTCAAATCATATAAATTAATAAATCTGTGTGTAGGTTCATAATATTTAGCATTTTTAACAATTCTTATTGCTTTTGTAGTGCGTAAATTGATTTTATATTCATTTTATATGTTTATTCATTCTTTTATTAATTTATTTTTGTTCGGCTTAGTTTTTATTTTAGAGGTCGCCACAGCGAAATGAACCACAAACTATTCTAGCATATGTTTTACACAGCGGATGCCCTTCCAGCCGCAACCTAGTACTGGGAAACACCCACACACAATCACATTCACACACACACGCATACACTACGGACAATTTAGTTCATCAATTCCCCTATAGCGCATGTGTTTGGACTGTTGGTGAAACTGAAGCACCCGGAGGAAACCCACAACAACACAGTGAGAACATGCAAACTCAACACAGAAATGCCAACTGGCCCAGCCAGGACTCGAACCAGCGATCTTCTTGCTGTGAGGCGACAGTGCTAACCACTGATCCACCGTTTATATTGTGAGGTATTATACAATACAAAATGTGTGTAGAGTATTTTTAATTTGGTATTTGTTTTGTTCTGTTTAAAATTACAATTGATTTGGATGTTTTTGTTTTGACATAACTATTGGTCCTAATTTATGATTGTTAATAAAACCCAAATATTTACACTGTTTCCTCATTAAGTCTTAAGTTAAATAAATAGTATTTTTTTTATGATATTAGAAACAGTCAAAGTTAGTTTAGACAAGTAGACTGCAAAAATATCTATATTTCCATCGTGTTTATTCCTGTATAAACACTTAAACCTTAAATCAAAATACATTTGCTTCAGATGCAAAATGGCACAAGATATTAACTCCTATATTATGAGAAATTAATTAAAATCGAGTGAGTTCTTGTTGAGAACGAGAACAAATATCTGCCAGTGGCGTCAGAATATTAAACTTGTTTTTGTTTTGATTTAAGATTTATTTTTCTGACCTATTTTGTTTAACTTAAGAAAACAAGCCAAAATATTTAAACATTATTCATGTTTAGATATTTGTACTAGAAAAAATAAATACTGAGTAACATGATCTCTTTCTAATCATAAAATGGATGTGAACAGCATAATTCCCTCATTCATTTTCCTTCGGCTTGGTCCCTTTATTCATCAGGGGTTGCCATCGCAGAATCAACCGCCAACTTATCCAGCATATGTTTTACACAGCGGATGCCCTTCCAGCTGCAACACAGTACAGGGAAACACCCATACACACTCATTCACAAACACACTCATACACGACGGGCAATTTAGCTTAATTTAGTTTACCTATAGCATATGTGTGTGAGGAAACCCACACCAACACGGGCAGAACATGCAAACTCCACACAGAAATGCCAATTGGCCCGGTCAGGACTCGAACCAGCGACTTTCTTGTCATGAGGCATCAGTTATTATTAATTTTATAACCTTTATTTTACCAGGAAAGACGCATTGAAATTAAAAATCTCTTTTACAAGAGCGTCCTTACCAAGATTATGCAGTATACATGTCACATGGGTCTAACAAACAGCAAACAAAATACAGTTAACGTGAATCACACACTGACAAACTATTCAAAACATCTACAAGCCTGCATTTTAATTTCTAAACATACTCTTTTTTTTTTTTAATTTAGTGAAATCAATTCTTTAATCTGCAACTTTGTTTGAGATTATACCATGCAAAAGGTGCTGCATATTTAAAAGCCTTTTTTCCCATCTAAGTCCCCACTTTAGGAACAGACAGTAAATAAATATCCTGTGACCAAAGGCCATAGCTAAGTACAGGTTTTTTACAAATTTAGTTCTACCAGAAAGACCAGGAAAATAATTATGATATTGAATTACATTTATTGATTAGCAATATCTGACAAAAGTATTGTTTAACAAAATGTAGGATTTCTTTGGCGGAGGCCATGTCCAAAGCTTGGTTTGGAAGCTTTTAGATCCAGCTATGACTGCCGAGGACGAAATCAGGGGCGGAGCCTTCCCCCAACCTGGTGGTGGTGGGGAGGACGGTGGGTGAACGTCTGCGTCGGTACCTGCAACCAAATGAATGAAGTGAATGGACAGCTTATATATTCCTTGTGTGTCTTGGCTATTGGTTGGAACTAATAGTGATGGGTGACATGGCATTAGGTATTCCTTGTGTCTCTTGGCTATTGGTTGGAACTAATAGTGATGGGTGACATGGCATTAGGTTTTCCTTATGTCTCGTGGCTATTGGTTGGATCTAATAGTGATGGGTGACGTGGCATTAGGTCTTCCTGGTAGAATTTGCGTTAAAAACAATATTTCTGGAGATATGATGACCCATGTAGATTCGTAGACAAAGATATGCCAATGCTTGAGCCAACGAATAGACAAAGCAGACCAACCTACCCTAGTATACAACACACAATGATGGGTAAGGGATTTTAGATTAGTTTAAATTTTAATGCACCATGGTAAACAGTATCCAATGCATGCAGACTCTGAGATGAAGCATGCGTATAGATAACATCACATATTGACATAAAATGTTGACAGTGCTAAGCACTGAGCTACTGTGTCGCCCCTGAATAGCCTAATTTAGATGGAAAAAGTCTTTATTTTAAAGCTTTAATCTCTCAGGTTTGTTGCAATCAGTGCATGTAGGTCAAATATTTTTAGCTGAAAATTCTTCACGTTTCCAGCAGCTCGTTGATAATAAGCGAGTTTAGAGAAATAAAACAATTACTGCTATCTGTCTGCAGTTCCGCTGTCAGGAAATAAAGAGCTCAAACATGACAGAATCATGAGGAGGATTTGTCTGTGCTTTGGTTATTAAAAGATTCCAGGTTCAAAACTGCCTAAAATAACATTTTAGACAATATAAGTGCTGTAACAAAAATACATGCTGCGTTCAGCCTGCAACGTGTCAGGTATCATTGTGAGCGCATTTCTCTGAGGAATTTAAGACAAATTTATAAACACTGCTGTGGATTAAGTGATATTTGAGTTGAAAACTTGGCAAGAAACTGCCTCCAGGTTTGATGTTTTGGTATATTTTTACAAACTTGAATGTGTTTTATATATTTAAAGCTAAAGTCATTCACACAATTCATTTTAACATGTATTTGTAAGCCATTTATGGATCATTTTTAACAAAGTAAAAATTATTGTGAATTAAAATATTAAGTAGGCGTAATGTAATTAAATTAGGGTGAACATGCTGCATTTTTTTGCATTAAGACAACTAAAATTAAGTAAGTTTAACTAAAACCAAGTAAATTGCTTGCAAATACTTACCTTAAAATATTTGTAAAACCTATGAGTTTTTTCAGTGCACTTAAACTAGATAATGGACATTGAATTTTTTATGCTCATAAAAAATATTTTTCCTATAAGTTGAAATAACACAATTAAAATGAGCAGAAAGGTGTAAATTAAGTTATACCAATGAAATTTTTTGAGTGTATATTTTTTAAATCAATATTATTGCCTATTTTGATTGTTGTTGTAGCGCATAAATGACATAAAAATCCTGATGATACATGAAGTCAATGTCATGGTATATTCGTGTTGTGCTGATTTGACAGTGTTTTAGTCTTATCGTTTCTGCTCAGATGGGCTTTTTTATTTTAATTTATAAATGTGAGCCCTAATATGGCTAATAAATCCATCACACACATCCACACCTAATCATCCTTGTTTTCTCCTTTAGCTTCTGGCTTGAATTACCAAACATCTGTGCGCTTTCTGCATCCAAGGCTGTCTAATGAGGTAAAATCCCACAAAAGAGCAATAAAAACCGAAAACTGGAATGAGATTTTATTCAATATCATTTAATAATATCATATTCATGATTCTGGGCTGTTTCTGTGCCAGGCTTGTGTCGTTTATGTCAAACACATCCACAAAACACTATCTTTGACCTTGGATATGTTAAATTTTTCCTTTTTCCCCTCTTTTAACAAATATTAAACATTTCTTTATTCTGAGTTACGGCTAGTTCACATTATGAACGATTTTTATTGTGTTACGTCAGTCTCAATATCTATGAACGCGGTGTTAGTCATAAACACGCTTTATTTACAATATTTAAATATGTGCACTCTTTAAATAATGACGGACTGTGATTGGCTGTCCGTATTTGCTTGGTCACAAGTTGGAAAATGGCATTTGTCTGTGGATATATTGTTTTAGTGTCGACCTCTCTATTAAACTATACAGGTAAGAATTATCATACATTTAAATTATTCAAATGTTTTAGTCATTGTTATTTTCTGCTTGCTGAAACGTAGAGCATTTTTTTGACTCTGCTAAACAAAAACAGCTTAAACCAGCCTAAGCGAATTGACTGCTTTTAGCTTGTCGGCCATCCTGGTTTTAGCCATTTCCAATCTGGTTTCCAGCCATTTCCAGCCTGATCTTAGCTGGTCATGCTGGGAGATGACTAGCTAAAACCAGCTTGACCAGCCTAGCCAGCTATGTCCAGCTTAAAGAAGGCTGGTCAAGCTGGTTTTAGCTGGTCATTTTCCAGCCTGACCAGCTAAGACCAGCAATGGCTGGAAACCAGCCTAGAAATGGCCAAAACTCCTCTAAAACCAGGCTGGTCGACCAGCTAAAACCAGACAACCAGACTAGGCTGGTTTAAGCTGTTTTTTCAGCAGAGGAGGCCACTGATGAGATATTTAATTATAATACAGGTTATTATAATAATGTTATTTTCCAGAGCCGTGTTTGTTTCGTGTGAGTGGTGATATTTATTTTACAGATCTGACATTTGCTGTCAAAACAGGCAATGTCAACAAGAGAGATTGACTAATTCACTAAACTATTTGTATAAATATTAACCTTAATAACACTTCTGCAAGAAGAATTTTGCCATTTTATTATTTTGTTTTTGAAATTAGATAAGAAAATAAACCTTTAGTCCAGATGTGACAAAACAGAAAGCGACTCTCAAGTCAATTTAATGAGGAATTGATTGAACCGACTCGCAAATCCAACTCAGTAGAACTGATTCTGTCAGATGAAAAGCAAATGTGATAAGCAAAGACACCTTATGCGATGTATGGATTTAATATTAATACATTGTATTTTTATGAATGGATAAATTACGTGAATGAGTCATTTTGCTTGCTTTCTAAATGTATGATAAGTAATGCGAACTAAACTATTAACTACTCAACCATCTCTTTAAATGTAGCTATCTTCTTTGTTTCTGAAGGAATCAGAGATGTAAATAATGGGGTATATGCACACAGACTTTTAATTTTCAGACAGCCAGCCCGAGCACTGGTGGTCTGGTGGTCTTTTCATTACAAATTCTCCATGTTTAAAATCTGTTTTCTTTTATAAGTGATGTTCACTGCCTGATAGACATATGACATAAAGTGTGTCTCAGAATGGACTAGAAGCACTGCATTAACTTCCATTTTTCCCCTCCATATCTTTAAAATATGTATATTTATTTTGCCCCAGTATTTTCAATGAAGTTTCTGCACTTTAAAAAAATCTGTAATTTTGCGATTTATTTCCGGCAGCTGAGGTGCCGAAACAAAAAAACGTAAAATAACGGCCGTTAAATTACAGAAATTTCCTTAAATTTAAATTTCTGGTAAATTTCTGTTATTCAATCTCTGTTATTTTACAATAAATTTCTGTAATTTAACGGCCGTTATTTTGCTTTTTTTTTTTTTCTAATTTTTTTTTTACAGTGTGCGCTAGCCTGCTGTCACTGATGCCGCGTGTGTTTACATGGTCTATCATCTCGTTTTATACTTGAACAACTAAATTCTTAAGAAATTACAGAAATTTAAAATAACGTACATTCAACTACAGAAATTTCCTCAAATGTTAATTTCTGGTAAATTTCTGTATTTTAATATCCGTTATTTTACAGTTATTTTATGTTTATTTCCGGCACCACAGCTGCCGGAATTAAACCGTAAAATTATGGATTTTTTCACAGTGTATTTTAATGACATTACAATGTCGATGATGTAAAAGGAACCATATTTATTTAAAATAGTCACATAAACCTTTCACCAGAAGCTTACCGTTGGCTGAAAAACACTAGCTGTACATAAAGCCCATTGGAATGCTGTCATTTGTCACCATCTACTGGTGTAACAAAGGAACTGCATTAATTCACGTGAAAATAAATGCATTATACCCTCCTCAAAAATGTATAAATAATAGTAGATTTAAAGGGCACCTAGGTTACCACTTTGTCCAGAATTAATATAAGTCTTTTGTGTCTTCAGAATGTGTCTGTAAAGTTCTCAAAACACTCATCAGATTTTTTATTATACCTTTTATAAGTTTCTATTTTGTAGCATTTAGCATCAGCTAGTGGTTTTTGTGTATTGCGCCTTTAAGGCTAGTCCTTCACGCCCGTTTCCACGTGCCTGGCAGTGGCTCCCTCTGCTGCGTCAGACAACGGACAAACACGAAGGAATCAGATCTCACGTATTGTTTGTGAGGAAAAACTACAGTAAGAACTTTACCAATGAGTATTTGATGCATGTTGTGGAGTTGCAAGGATGAGTCACACATCTTTACAAAGTTTGTCTTTACAAAGTTCACACACACAAACACACAGCGCTGACAGGCACACACAGACAGCGTGTGTTTAGCTTTGCACTGTTTTTGCACGCAAATGTGACAGGATACAGGTTGTAATGTACAAAATAAACCTGATTTAACGTCCACAAACCGGGATTGAAGCGTCTTCTTTTATAATTGTTCTGACACGCGGCTGTGTTGATGAAGTAAAGCTGAAGTAAATCGCTATAATTTATTACACACATGCTCTGTTTTAAAACATTTTAAACTTGTCAAACTCACTCTTGATCACATTTGATGATGATTGATGATCCTAGAGAACTGAACAGATCTTTTATTTACGGTTGCTTAGTTTGCGCACATCCTGGTCCTGTGTCTGGTTGATATGATTATACATGTTACTACGGAGACATGTTAATATGCAGCTATCAATCAATATTGGTGGGCGGGGGGACCGCACTCCTACGTCAAGTTGCGGTCGGTCTTAAAACCGCTCCAATTGGTCCACAGTTTTTATGTTGTTAAATTGAAAAAAAGGACTGGGTGTGTTTATATCACCCCAATATGACGGCCTCTACACTATACCTACACATATGGCTGTCCAAACAGCTTGAAAAGTAGATTTTTCACCATAGGTGCCCTTTAAACAATCCATGACAAAGGCAGTAAAGACTGTGTGAAAAGATTGTTCTTGTAAGAAATAGTCAAGATTAAAGGTTTGATTTTTGCCACACCACCAAAAATCAGCATTTAACAATCAACACTACTCATTGTGTTAAGACTAGCTTGATAACTTTTCATTTTAGGTCTGATCTCTCTAATGAACAACAGGAGAATCAAACTGTTTTTCTCTCTGACTCTCAATTTGGGATTAAAATCAAACAAATGAATCTCTGAAAGCGCTGTGATTATAACAAGATTGGCTATTAACATACTGGGCTGGACATTTACATATCAATGCAGACGCTGTCATTGAAATTGATGTCTCATTATTTGCTTCACAAAGACTAATATAAGCAGCACAAAAGACTTTCAACATGCTTTTAACTGTTTCATATTACAATGAAAATCTGCACCCTTAAACACAGAATAATAATTATATAGCAGCATCAAATGAACTCAAATTAGCTGATGTCTAGACTAGGGTGTTACCTACAAAGAAAGCATCTTAATTAAAATGAAATCTAATAAGTGATCGATCTTACTTTTTAGTGAATGTGAACTGTCATAGTTTATTAAAGATGCAAACCCCTCACTGCATGTCAGCTGCACCTTCAGCAAACCTGCTAATACCTGCAGCACAATGACTTTTATGATAATTTATGAGCGTCAAAAGTGGTGGATCTGTTCAGCAAAATACTTGACTGCGTGTCACTGCATCATAAATTACTAAAACAATACAACTAAAGCAATGTCCACTGTGCTGAGCAAGAGCTCTTCTCTTTCTGTTAAACTGAACAGTCGCAGCTTCGATGACGGAAGAGTGCATCGGTTCAAAAGTGGGAGAGGGGACAATCGCGGTTCAGCAGTTCAAGGCAACTGTACCTTGTGTGAGAACACTCTAAGGCAAGTCTTTGGACAACAGTGGTTTGTTTTGTAGCCAATCTGGAAAAAAAAATGTATATTGACCAAAAAAAGCCAAACTAAGATAAAATAAGACTTTCTCCAAAAGAAAAAATATACACAATAGAAAGTACTGTGAAAAAAATCCTTTATCTAATTGAAAAAATATCTAAGATTTTGCAGCAGGGCTAATAATTTTGTCTTTAACTGTACATACAGCTATTCTTCAACCAAAAGGTTGGCTTCAAAACATCTGCAATAATTTAACATCTAATGTTAATGTTGTTCTAATGTTAAATAACTTTAAATCTACCTTGACCTCTATGTGTGTATTGCGAAAAACCAGCATTATTAATACGTACCCCTATAGACATTTTTAGAGATCATGAAATATGTCCCAGGAGGTATGTTTTATTGCAGTTTTTGTTTTCACGAATCCACCAGAGGCTGCTGTGTGTTTCATCAGATCTTAAATTTCTCTCTCACCATTCATGCTTGCTATTATCAAGTAAATTCACCAGAGGCCGCTATTGACTATCTGGCTGACTGACTGACCCATCACCCCACAGACCCACTTCCCTAAACCCAACTGATTGTGTTTTCAAAAGCACCGATTGACCAACCCACTACCTTCCCTAAACCTAACCGATAGTGTTTTCAAAAGCACTGATTGACCCGATCAACCCCTTCTCTAAACCCAATCAAGTGTTTTCTAAAGCACCGATTGACCCAATCACCATCTT
>CAIGQZ010035256.1:750347-767339 GCA_903798205.1 Danio tinwini
TTTCAAAAGCACCAATTGACCCAATAACCATTCCCTAAACCCAACCTTTAGTGTTTTCCAAAGCACCGATTGACCCAATCATCTCTTTCCCTAAACCAAATTGATAGTGTATTCAAAAGCAGCGGTTGACCTACCCACCCCCTTCCCTAAACCCAACTGAGTGTTTTTAAAAGTACCGATTAACCCAATCACTCATTTCCCTAAACCCAACCGATAGTGTTTTCAAAAACACAGATTAACCCAATCACTCACTTCCCTAAACCCAACTGATAGTGTTTTCAAAAGCACAGATTAACCCAGTCACTCACTTCCCTAAACCTGATAGTGTTTTCAAAAGCACAGATTAACCCAGTCACTCACTTCCCTAAACCTGATAGTGTTTTCAAAAGCAATCCAGAAAAAGAAAAGCCCTCGCAGCTGCCTGTTGTTTTATACCAGGTTTTCAGATCTTACCATATTCTCACCCTGTTATTTACTTCTTTTGTTTTTTGGCTTTTGGTTTACCTCCTTTCTGGAAACGTTTTTCACCAGACTCAAAGCCCGGCGTCAGAGTCAACTCCTTTCTGCATGTTAAGTCTGTCGATATACAAGGTGGGCTATTGGGCAAACTGGTAACAGTGAAAAAGCTGTCCAAAAGGAGGTAAGCGGTCAACTGGTAGCGCGAAAAGAAACAGACGCCATCTGCGGTGTCATACCACCCCATATCTTCGTTTTAAAGACGAAATGCAGGCATACATACCTCAGGATACGTAACTCGCGCTCTCTAGAAATGTATACAGGGGTACATTTTCACAATGAGCCTGTGTTGCAATATTTCTAAATAACTGGTGGAATGATCTTCCCATTCCCACACAGACTGCTGATTCAAACAACTACAAACCCATTTCTGCCACCAACACACCACATGACAATCTCAAAACAGTATGCAACTCTAAGTGTGCTTGACAAACCACCTGTAGAAACGCACTTCTCTCTATATAAAAACACTCGCCTTCCCTTACTTCAGCGCTTAATTCTCTGAGCACTATCAGTTTCTTTGTGTAAATAGCACGTCTTGTGTATTGCCTCTTCTTGTTGAATCGCTGAATGCCTCCTCAATTATAAGTCTCTTAGGACAAAAGCATCTGCTACAGTAAATGACTGAATGTGAATAACTGCTGACCGGTGTAACTTCATATAAATAATCAGTTTGATTGTAAAAACGAAACTAGCCTTGTGGGAAATCTTGACACTCCACATTTCTTCCCAACCATAAACTGCTGGAGAGACGAACAAAGCTTCCACCAAAAGGAATAAGCAGATGAAATGTATTTTCTGCTTTCATTTTGTAGTGATTAGCATTTCAAAGAAGAAGCTTCAAAACGTACATAAACAAAGCGTTTGAAATGAATGAAGGATATTTTGGGCTCAAGTTCTGAGTCCTCTGCTGGTTACTCAGGCGTGATGTGATGAGAACACGACCCAGACACGCAGCAGGAGTTTGCTAATGTCAGGACGGTGTCAACCTAAATTGCTTAAATTATAGGCCTACATGCACCTTTAGGAACAAACAGAAGCAATGAAAACGTGTTGTGTTTTCAAAGTGATGTAACTTTCCAGAAAAGCCACATATAGTCACGTTGAGTCGCTTAATTGCACAGAGTCTCTCACAGATCTCTCTTTTAAATGAATAATTTCTCCACGATGCTTTATAATAATATATTTGTGCAAATACATTAGATTTGTCAGTAACAAAGACAAAACTGGAACCAATCTAACAAAAAATACTAAAGATCACAGTCAAAAATTACTACAATTAAGTTACTACGACAAAGTCCAATTTGAATAAACATGAAAAATCATGAGAAACATTAAATATTATAGGTGGCCATAGATAAATTTTTAATCTAGATTAATCTCACTGTAATCTTGGAATTAATCTAGATTAAAATAACTCATTTGAATTCTGCCAAAGGCATTCAGAATATGTGTGCTCCCCAAATAATGACTAAAGTAAGTCTTTGAGAACGGGTTTCTCAAGCCAGGTGGTGCATTAGACCAGGGGCTCATCTCCTGTTTCCAAAATGCATCACAAACTGCTTGAGGAACTGTTCTACTCTGATAATTGGTGATGAAAATAAATGATGTTCAATAAGATGTGCTTGTGTTTACTCACTGTTTATTCAGTTCAACATTAATGTTGAGCTGTAGGCCTACATAAGCTCCAAACAGCCATTTATGATGACCTTAATCTGACTAAAGTCATAACTGAACTAAACAGAAATGGAGTTAAGACGTGGAGTATGCAGATATTAGTGGTGTTATTGAAGTAAACACCGCAATCAAACTATTACCATCATGGAGGACTTTTCAACATATTTTCCCACAAGATCCACACACACGGCTATCAGTAAAGGACCACACACACACACACACACACATCGCGAAATGCTGAAGTTTTGTTCTCTCCATTTGGCGTGCGTTATTAAATTCGTAACACTCACCAGTCCTTCCTCCTTATTTGCGTCTAATACCCCAGTTTGTCACGGGGGCATGAATGAAATGTTCATGAGTGAATGTGAAGCTGCCGAACTGCAGTTAAATCACCCAAAATGACAGGAAACTCTTACATGAAAGCACTTCACTTAAACACCTTCATTATATTATTGTCTATTAAGGCGAATAACTAGATTACAGATGTCCATGTGTTACGTAGCGGACGCACCGCGCTACGTACATAAGGTTTAAGGATGACCGTCTGTAAAAAGAGGTCACCCGGAGTCCCCTTTCCTGCTCCCCAAGCACACACACACACACACACTCAGGCAAGTTGTCGAAAGGGATTAACAGATTTATTAAACAAAAACTTCAAGTATCAGAAGGGAACAAAAGGCCAAAACAACAAACAAAACAAGGTACGCTACCTCATATTAAATTCCTTACCTAAACCAAAAATAAAAGCTCTATAAATCAAATAACAATTCTACCCTCCTTGACTGTCCATTAAACAGGAGAAAACGTAACAAAAGAAATAGGGCATTCCCTTCATCATCATCATTCAGCAGCAAATTAACAGGTAGCGACAGCTAACACAGAATACCGTCCTAGTACCGGATTTAACAGAGTATATCACCAGATGACTTTGGAAAAAGGGGTTCAGACAGAAGGATAAACGATCAGCCACCGCTAAAGCAAGTTACCGTCCTATTACCATATTTAACAGAGTATATCACCAGATGACTTTGGAAAAAAGGTTCAGACAGAAGGATATCACTGCCACACAGAAACCATAGAGCGATCTGCTCACACACACACAACAGCGAGGGGAAACAGGAAGAGAACTCGATGAGCAGCGGCCAGCAGCGTGCTTTTATAATCGGCGCCGCCCCTCTCACAGCTGCACCTGATCTCCGCTCATGTGGAGAGAGAGAAAGAGATAGATGATAACGGACATAACACACAGCAACAATATACACCAGCATTGTCAGAATTAAAGTTACTCAATATGTAACACCATGTAAGCGTAGTCAGTAGTGTCTTTGAAGTAAGTGAAAGATCCAGAAGGGCGTCCTGCTGATTTGATTCAGAAGGGCACTATTTTGTCAGACTGCTCACCGGTCAGGTATGCATCCGCGCTAAAATATGAAGGTGAAAGTCATCATAGCTTGCGAATAGACCCAGCTCCCAACCCAACTTTGAGAATAGATTTACGGTGATATTATTTTATCGCCTGATAAAAGTCTCATATTAACGCAGCACGTTAACACTGATAACGGCCCACCACTATTAAAAATATAATATTTTGTTCAAATTTTGTAGTTTGTACTAATTTTTTGTTTTTGTTATTGCAAGAACTTGTTTAAATGTAATTCTATTATCTCTCTATTCCTGAAGATGTTTGGTGACCAAACTCTTATTTTAATGGATTTAACTGTTTAATAAAACTGCTTTGTTTAAATGCACCAAATGTTATTGTATATATTCATGGGGAAATAGATACACACAGTTGAATTATTAGCCCCCTGTATTTTTTTGCCCCAATTTCTGTTTAACAAAGAGAAGGTTTTTTCCAACACATTTCTAATCATAATAGTTTTAATAACTCATTTTTAAAAACTGATTTATTTAGCATAATGACAGCACATAATATTAGACTAGATATTCTTCAAGACACTAGTATTCAGCTTAAAGAGACATTTAAAGGCTTAACTAGGGTAATTAGGGTAAAGTTAGGGTAATTAGGCAAGTCATTGTATAACTGTGGTTTGTTCTGTAGACTAATATTGCTGAAGGGGGCTAATAATATTGACCTTAAAATGGCTTTAAAACAATTAAGAACTGCTTTTATTCTATCCGAAATAAAACAAATAAGACTTTCTCCAGAAGAGAAAATATTAGAGGAAATACTGTGAGAAATTCCTGAATCTGTTCAACATCATTATATATATATATATAAAATTCATACAAGGGCGAATCATTTTGTGTAAATATACACTCACCGGACACTTTATTAGGTACACCTGTTTAACTGCTCATTAATGCAAATTTCTAATCAGCCAATCACATGGCAGCAGCTCAATGCATTTAGGCATGTAGACATGGTCAAGACCATCTGCTGCAGTTCAAACTGAGCATCAGAATGGGGAAGAAAGGGGATTTAAGTGACTTTGAACGTGGCATGGTTGTTGGTGCCAGACGGGCTGCTCTGAGTATTTCAGAAACTGCTGATCTACTGGGATTTTCACGCACAACCATCTCTAGGGTTTACAGAGAATGGTCCGACAAAGAGGAGATATCCAGTGAATCATCTCAGAATGGTTTCTTGAACATGACAATGAGTTCACTGTACTCAAATGGCCTCCACAGTCACCAGAACCCAATCCAATAGAGCACTTTTGGGATGTGGTGGAACTGGAGATTGGCATCATGGATGTGCAGCCGATAAATCTGCAGCAGCTGCGTGATGCTATCATGTCAATATGGAGGAAAATCTCTGAGGAATATTTCCAGTACCTTGTTGAATCTATGCAATGAAGGATTAAGGCAGTTCTGAAGGCAAAGCGGGTCCAACCCAGTACTAGTAAGGTGTACCTAATAAAGTGGCCGGTATGTGTATGAGTGAATATATGAATAAAATTATTGCAATTAATAATAAATTCACAGGCTGAAATCAAAGAAGTGACCCACTCCAGACGCTTTTAAAGATTTATTTCTGGCCCGAAAGCATTTGGCAGCAGCATCATCATGATAATGCGGGCGATTTCTGGCCGTGTTTCGTCTCCTGCCTCTTTTATTCAGTTGTCGATGCTCTCTGTGTAAATGTCCAGAAGGACCGGCGCTCTCCTGTTCTCCAGAATAATTGCTTGGCAGCGGCAAGTGTCAGAAAGCCCTCGGCGGATATCTGAATCTGCTCGAGTGAATGACACGTCTTTTGTGCATCACAGAGTCAGATGTAAAATCATTACCTCGAGAGCGACGGCAGCGAGATGTCCTCTGTGTGTCCTCGCAGCTCGGGAATTTTACATTTTCTTCTATAAAAGTTTCACTCTGGAACTGAAGTCCACTTTAAATCCTTCTGGCCTACATTAGAAAGTTTCTTTCTGCATGAATCCTCCTTGTGCAATATTCTTGTGCCATCAAATCAATTCATCTTTATTTCTGTCTTATTTACAATATAGATTGTGTCAAAGCAGCTTCACATATTTCAACACATTTATAAACATTTTAGTTTTAATAACTAATTTCTAATAACTGATTTCTTTTATCTTTGTCATGATGACAGCACATAATAGTAGACTAGATATTCTTCAAGGCACTAGTATTCAGCTTAAAGTGACATTTAAAGGCCTAACTAGGGTAATTAGGGTAAAGTTAGGGTAATTAGGCAAGTCATTGTATAACTGTGGTTTGTTCTGGAGACAATCCAAAACTAATATTGCTGAAAGGGGCTAATAATATTGACCTTAAAATAGCTTTAAAATATTAAGAACTGCTTTTATTCTAACCAAAATAAAACAAAGACTTTCTCCAGAAGAAAAAAAATATAGGAAATCTTGTGAAAAATTCCTGAATCTGTTCAACATCATTTGGGAAATATTTGTAAAAGAAAATCACATGAGGGCGAATGATTCTGACTTCAGCTGTAGATAAGGTTTCAGTAAGCTGAAACTGCTTCAGTCCAGTTTTCACAGTTTAGTTCAGTTCAGTGTAATAATGTAAATGTCACTGCCGAAAGCCAAAACACTAAAGAGCAAATACAAATGTCAATGTGTAAGACTTACGGTTCATTGGCCGCTATAGTTAAATGAATTGAGGAAATGCAGTAAAGCATGGTAAAGTGTGATTGTCAGCATAACTGAAAATAACACTGTAAGAAATGTCAATTTGCAGGTTTAAGGAGCTAAATTCAAACTGAAATATACAAATTGTACACATGATAATAAATTAGGTGCATGATTTAGGAAAACAAGGGAACGAATTAAGAAATCTTATGCAGTTACTTAAAACAAGGGAACAAATGAATAAATCATCTCCCGTAAATCACTGAAATACCCAACCCTTTTTATTAGAAATATGTGCCGGGGACTACATTTTTGAGAACTGATAAATATGTACCCTGGACTACGTCTTCTTGCAGTTTTTGTTTTCACAAATCCACGAGAGGTCACCGTGTACATATCAAATATGTTACAGGGAAGGTGTCCTCTAATAATCACCTGAGATCTCATGTGATTTTGTTAATGATTGTCAGCTTGATGTATAGTTATAATGATATTTAAAATACTAATATTTACACAATCAAACTAGTGCGCAACTTAAAGGGCACCTATGGTGAAAAATCTACTTTTCAAGCTGTTTGGACAGATACATGTGTAGGTATAGTGTATAGAGCGTCATATTGGGCTGATATAAACACACCCAGTCCTTTTTTTCAATTGAACAGCATAAAAACGGTGGACCAATTGGAGCGGTTTTGAGACCGACCGCAACTTGACGTAGGAGTGCGGTCCCCCCACCCTCCGAATTGATTGACAGCTGCGTATAACCATGTCTCCATAGTAACGTGTATAATCATATCCACAAGACAGGACGAGCACAAAGCAATCAGGAATAAAAGATCTGTTCAGTTTGCTAGGATCATCACTCATCATCAAATGTGATCAAGAGTGAGTTTTACAAGTTTAACATGTTTTAAAACAGAGCATGTGTGTAATGAATTACAGCGATTTACTTCATCAACACAGCCGCATGTCAGAACAAATATAAAAGACGCTTTAATCCCGGTTTGTGGACGTTAAATCAGGTTTATTTTGTACATTAACATAACAGATATCCATACAGCAGTGGAGATTAACCTGTATCCTGTCACATTTGCGTGCAAAAACAGTGCAAAGCTAAATGCGCGTGCTGTATGTGTGTCCGCACTGTCTGTGTGTGTGTGTGTGAACTTTGTAATGACATTGTGTGTGACTCATCATTGCAGCTCCACAGCAAATGCATCAAATACTCATTGGTCTTACTGTAGTATTCCTCACAAACATTAAGTGAGATCTTCTTTTATGTCTGTGAGTTGTCTGAGGCAGCCGAGGGCGGAGATTGAGGCACGCTGACAGGCATGTGGAAACGGTGGGCGGGGAGGACTAGCCTTAAAGGCGCAGTACTCAAAAACAGCAAAAAGCTGTTGAGAGCTATAAAACACAAACTAGTGAAAGCTATAATCAATAATCTGATGGGTGTTTTGAGCTGGAACTTTACAGACACATTCTGGGGACACAAAAGACTGATATTAAATCTGGAAAAAGAGGTAATCTAGGTGCCCTTTAAGCAAAACTGATACTGAAAATTCTGTTTGGTTTTGTAGTTTTGGCTCAAACTAATATTTGTGGCATTTTTTAAATCCTTTAAGTTTATTTGATTGACTATATAAAAAATCTGTGAATATTATTGATGCATTTATTGGGTTAAATTGCTGTACTGTGCGACCTACTGAGTAAACCAATCATGCCAGAAAAGCAGTCCCTGTGGAGGTACACTCAAAACATTTAATTTTGCTTGTTGTTCAAACTACTTATTTAAAATGTGCAGAATCAACTTAATATTAGGTTTTCAGGAGAGGACAACTTAACTGTTTTATGTTCAATCACTTACAAGTTAACTTAATTGATTTGTGTTGGGACAACATGAAGGAATTGTGTGGAAAGCAGTAATTGCTACGATGAGCGTACGATGGACACTTGACAGTCGCATGAGGCCATAATATAGAGGATTTCTAAAGCAGATCCTCCAAACATCTACTGTTCTCAGGTGAATATATCAGAGTCTTAAGTGCTAAAGGCAGACGGAGAGCCAGACCAGCTGAAAAAAACCACACAAGCTCATTTCACGCCTGTCATTCATCCTGCTGTAACCTTAATGCTGGCTCTGGCTCAGATTTGGGCTTTTTGCAGGCGGAGGTGTGTATAGAGACGCCTGCTGGGGGGAGATAAGACTCCTGCAGTTCTGCGGGTCGGGGTCGGGTTCGAGGAGAAGCTCTTTTCTCATAATGAGCAAATCAACACTTGTTTCCTATTCATAATGAAGGTTCAGAAGGTTACATAAGAAAACAAAAGACATTTAATGAACTGTCAACCATAGAAGTTTATGAGGCATGATATGAATATCAATTTATGTCCTTTTTTGAAAATGTTTAATTGTGTAACAAGTCAAGTTGAGCTTTACATGTGTGGACATACAGAGAAACGAAATGTCATGTTTCGCAGGACAACGGGGCTCCATAGATTGATCATAAATACAAACACAACACTAGACATAAGAGCTATTTAAAAAAAACCTATGCATAGCTATAACATATACTATAAAATACTTAAAACTATACACATAAGACTTAACTGTACACATAAGACAGGCTATACAAGTACTTTTACATGAGACTCAAACATGTTGTGCAGGATATTGTTCAAGAGAGCTATTAGAGGTGACTATTGTGCAAAAGAGGTTTTAAAGGTTTTAATATTGTGCAAGAGGGTTTTTAAGGTTAAAGCAAGCAGCGCAACATGATTGGGGTACATTTAAAGTAAACATCGCTTTCATTATTGATTTCCTGTAAGATGGAGTTTAGATAAAGTGTCAGGTGCATAAGAGAGTAGACTTGAGAGTAGACCACTCACCTGAATGAAGCACAGTTTGAAATGCACAGTGTTTCCAAGAGACATGGAGTGATTAAAGGGTCACGAAACACCAGAACACGTGTTGAGCTGTTGACGGTCATATATGTGTCTCACGCTGCTATAAACACTATGAGGACACGTATATCTCACTAAAAAGTGAAAATTGGTTGTTTTTGCTTTATTTTGAGCAAATTCGTTCTTCCGGTTTGAGACTCATTTTTGAAGCTGCGTCACGGCGATTAGAGGCTTGTGTGTGTATTCCAGCATGGAGAGAGGATGTCTGTACCTGTGAGGACATCGTGACGTCTCTGAGTGTGCAGCATTAATTCATGAGAAAGACTTGGCTCAAACCAATCAGCGCGCTCTATTGTGTATGAGGTGCAGCTTCATTAATACGCATGACAGCTTCCAAGACTGTTTTACAGTGTTCAGACGACAGAGAGACGCCACGTTGTGTTGCTAAAACAAGTGGAAGAACAAGAATTTGGAGACATGGGTCGTCAGTAGGGGTGTGACGAGATGCTTACCCCACGAGACGAGACAAGACATGAGATTGGGTTCACAAGAACGAGACGAGATTTTTACGCTATTTTTAATAAATCTTCAATGATGAAATACGTGAATGGAAAATATTTTATTCAACTGAAAAAAAATGCTTTTTTAAATCAACTTATTTTACATTTATTTTAATGAATTCTATGCAGTAAAGGACATGCAAACACTGCTAAATATTTGCTAATATATGATTGGAAAATAGATTTTTATTCAACTGAAAAACGAAGAAAAAAAATCACAAAATGCAAAACAATTTGGGTGTTTTTTTAAAAATCATCTTGTAATGAATGTTATTTTACATTTATTTTAATGAATTTTGCCACAAATGACATGCAAACACTGCTAAATATTTTGCTATAAACTCAACTGGCTTCTCCACTGTACAGTTTCACATGAGAATCAAACTCTTTTCCACAAAGTTCGGCGTCAGCTTCTGTCAAGCTTTTCTGGACAGCATAAACGTGTGTTTGGTGAAGATGATGATGATGACGGGTGTGTGTGTGTGCGGCGCGCACTCGGAGGAGATGTGTGTGTGTGTCTTGTGGTCCTTTACTGACTCAATGGGTGCAGAAAATAGTGTCAAACAGCTGTGTGTGTGTGTGTATGGCTTATCCTGTCACAAAATGCAGCTAAAAGTCCTACACAATGATAATAATTTGATTACCGTGTTTACATGTCTGTACTGCACTTCAATAATACGACTGAAATAGGAATACTCTACGTCAAACTCGATTTGTGTTTACGACGATTATGGCTTTAAGCATATCTAAACGGCTATTCCATCGCATGGTATGAGCCGTGGTTAATGTGTGTGGCTGTTGTAGCAGCCTCTGCTTTTGGACGCGGCAACCCTTGAACTCTGAGTGGTTACGCACAACCTCCGAGGCCAGCCTGCATTGCCAGGTGTGTGCAAAGCACTTGATGTGCTGTTCAAATCCATCCCGGTGTCCAATATTAAGTGCTAAATTCACCCTCACACTCCATCATAACATCACAAGACAACTTTTCACCTCGACGAGAAATCTCGTTGCGATTTAGTCTCGCAAGATCTCGTAGCCCGAGATCTTGTCACACCCTTAGTCGTCAGTGTAGTATTTATTAATGTGCTGTGTTTATTATTGTGCTGCAACAAAGGTTATGTTTTCATTTTCCCGCTATTAGAGCGCAGCTGGACTCATATGTGGATTACAGAGCACGCGACACGTGACAGAAATGCGTTTGTAAGAAACATTTTTACCCGAGAGCTTTTCTCATCTGGAAATGATGAAATCTGGATTTGACGCTCGTCTCCTTTTAAAAAAGACACGGCTCCAGTTGGTGTTGATTGTCCTGTGTCTACAGATTTGGTGTGTGATCAGTGGTCTTTGTTTGTTCATTCAGATGGTGAAGTTAGTTGGTATGGTCAGCAGTGCTCTTTCAGTGTTTAAAGACATATAGTCAAAATGATGTAGTTACTGCATTTACAGGATGTTAATATCTCTGCAATATTATAGTGCAATATTTTAGACTGAAAGATCTGCTGTAAATGCTGCTCTCCGAATGTAAACACAGCAATCAAACTATTACCGTCCTGTAAGATTATCGCCACGTTTTGTGACAGGATAGTCTATGTTCTTGAATAAAAAGTGAAAGTGCCATACTGCAGTTAAAGTCGACAAATTAATAATTGGGCAAATAATTTGATTACTGATGTCCATGTAAACACAGTCACTGTCTTTCTCCCCTGCATCTGCATGCCCAAATGGAAACTCCCGTCTTTGCAAATCTTTCCCTCCTCCGACACTCCCACCTAAACAGAGCTGGACACGCCCACTTTCCTGACTTTTTCCAAACTACAGGTGTGAAAACACCCTGCTAAGACTGGGGGTTTTATGGCCCTTTAAGAAAGTGTCTATCCGCTTATTAAGTGTGACGTCATGCGAAGGGGCTTCCGGGTCCAAGCACTCTATGAAACTAAATGAGGAGACTCATCAAATGCTAATAATAAACGTTTACAAAGTGATGAAATACTTTTGAAAATCACGATCGCAATATATATGTCCATGCCTAATATCTGATGGCCAGAAAGTGATATATTTTTTATAAATTGTAAAAATTTTGGTATTTGTGATGCAGCAAGCCCAGAGATTGTTGTGTACACTATGACTTTATATAAAATTCATTTTAATGATATGAATAAAATTGATCATAAACAAATATTTAGTCAATTCAGATGAGTGGCGGCTTGGACCCGGAAACAGTATTACATACGTCACCAACACGTCACCACTTAACAAGCGGATTGTGCAAATGTTCAACCTGGTGCAAGAGTCAGAGATATGAGGGTGTCTTTGTACAGGTGGCTACAACAAGAGAAACATCGTTTGCTTTTTATTCATTTTAGCAGTACAAAATATTGCAAAATGTTGTTTCTTATGATGTTATTCCCAGCACAGTGAGAAAATGTGCCCAGGGCAGCACTTTAGAGAACCGAGAAATATGTACATATGGCTTCATTACTGTGTGTGTGTAAAACAAACGCTACGGGGGGTACATCAATACAGCTGACTTTAAAGTATATGTGCAAGTAACAGGTCGCCCTGGGTACTTTCAAGAGTTTTTAATAGTATGAATTCAGACATAAAAAAATACATCTGTAAATTTCTGGTAAAAATGGCAGCTGTGGTTGCCAATATTTCACCATTAAAATACAGTACAAACCATCAAATTAATTTTTGATGTTAAACTGCTGTATTTTATTAATTATGGTAAATTACTGTATTTCATTAATTTATAGTGTTAGTATGGCCACTTTTTACAGTGACTTGTCTTTTGGGGCGACACAGTGGCTCAATGGTTAGCACTCACAGCAAGGTGTCACATGTTGCAGTGCCCTTTTTTGAACACTTGAGGGCACTAGCTTGTTTTGTAGTTTAACTTCATTTCCTATAATTCTTTGCACTTCTGATTGTATTATGTTACAGCTGTTTCTCTTTTGTTAATTTAGCCCTGTCTTTATAAACCCTTTTGTCTTGTGTTTTAGTAGCCTTAGGATTTAGTTTGCCCCTCATGTCTGGTATGTTTGTTTGGTGACCTAGTTTTGTATTTGCTTATTCTTGGATTCTTGTTTGTTTTTGTTAGCACTTACATACGGAGACCCGGAAGGGACGTGATGGTGGAACAAAAAACTGAGGCGTGTACAGAAGCTGATCTGGGATCAGTTTATCATACGGAGTGCTTCTGTCAGTCAGCGCTTATACCGGTCATTGGCTCATACATGCATTCGCTGATTCAAAGGTTGCATATGAAGGGTGATGATCGACACACAGCTTTAATGGAAAGAAAGTGAATGCAGACATTTTTATATTAATTTCAGCATGCTTTCAAGATTAAAAATACATGAGAAATATGGGAAAATACTGAATGATATGATGATAGCAGGATAGAATTGTAAAATACAGGATAATCCAGGCAAAAACAGGATTTTTTTTTTTCTTCCACTCAGTTTTTTTTCCACCATCACGTCCCTTCCGGGTCTTAACTTACACCCAGTTTAGTATATGCAGGTTTTTAAATTCTTGATTTGTTTTTGTTAGCATTCCTACTCTGATTTAGTATTTGCTTATTTCTGGATTTTTGTCAGTTCTTTCATCTGGACTCATTTCTAGTTTTTTGTATCTTGCTTGAAGTTCCTGTGCAAGATTAGGAAACTTCTTTGTTTTTGTCAAAATAAAATGCTGCACATGGATTTTTGTGTTTTGTGTTTCTCCATTTCATGACAGAAGGTTGCTGGTGTGAGTCCCGACTGGTTCAGTTGTTATTTGGCTTTGTGTAGTTTGCATGTTCTCCCTTGTGTTTGTGTGGGTTTCCTCCGGAGTCCAAAGACATGCAGTAGGTGAATTGAATAAACTCAATTGGCTGTAGTGTAAAACTATTTCATAACTGTAACAAGAGGCAATTCAATCAAAACTAAATGTAAAACAGCTCATTATTTATTAATATGAGGCTCTTTTTTGGATTCTCGGAAGCTGTAGAAATTAAAAATGTTAAACAGGAAATACATTGAGACTATTGTTTTTGTTTACATCCCTAAAATGGTCTATAAGTGTGAATGAGTGTGTTTGGATGTTTCCCAGTACTGGGTTGCGGCTGGAAGGGCATCGGCTGTGTAAAACTTATGCTGGATAAGTTGGCGGTTCATTCCCCTGATGAATAAAGAGACTATGCTGAAGGAAAATGAATGAATGACTTTTGGCATAACGTTTTTTTTTGCATGCTTTATAGTATGAAAGTCATTTAATTTTACGATTTGAGTGAAAAACAATTACAGTGAAAGTTAAGTCAACTCCAAAGAAATGCTGGGTTGTGTTAGCCAAACGTTTGGTCAAATATGGACAGATTTTACAGTTCAATTCAACTGTATATATTGTAATATTTGAACCAATGTTGGGTTAACATAACCCAGCATTTTTTGCATTGAGATATCTACCTGAATAATAATACATTTTTGGTTTATAACTCTTAGAAATCATTTGCATAAATGAGCAGGAGCAATATATTTTAGTCATAAATCCTGCTAATTGTAAATTATGCAAGCATAAATGAAGTAAATATAGTCAACATTTCAAAACATTGTGTCCTAATAAATTCAAAGCTTTTTTTTTAAGTCATTAAAAAAGTGTTATGCAAATAAGAACACTTAATTAGATGTAAATTATGCAAAACGTTTGATAAATATTCATTATTTTTCAAAACATTGTGCAAAAGTACCTTCTCAGTAAATCCAATACTTTTATTGGGTCAGATATGGACAAACCAAACTGTTGGGTTAAAAAGTGTCCTTTAAATTTAATTTTAAAAATGAACCCAAAATTGGAGTTGCCCATATTTGACCCAACATTGGGTTAAACCAACCCAGTAGTATTTTTAAAATCTAACCTGCAAAATCGACACAAAATATACATTATTATTGACATGCCTTTAAAAATGCTTGGTTGATACTACCCATATTTTATTCGAATTCAGGTTTAAATAGCCCAGTTGTCGCGATCACCAGCAGATCTATATGGAGATCGCTGGAGAACTACACATCTGCCACCACATGAACTACAACTACCCTAATGCTTTGTGCCAATCTACACCCGCTACAGCTGACAATAATCCGGACACTCACTCATACACACAGCTGAAACTCATTCTCACTTATTACCAGGACTATAAACACAGCACACACACACTTTGCTGAGTGTTGTTTTCCTGTAGCATAATGGAGTGTTTTCCTTGTCTTGCCGTGTCATGTTTTGACCGTTGCTTTGTTTTACTGTTATGTTGTTTTGCCGCCTGTACTGTGACTACGCTTTTGGATAACCTGCATGCTCCTGTCTGTCCCTGTTTTGACCTTTGCTGCCTGACTATTTTGTTTAATAAAGCTGCACGTGGATCTTCAACTCTGTTGTCCAGCTTCCCTCAGTTACACCAGTATTTTGAGGTAATTTGCATATGATTTACATATGCATGAATTCTTCTATGTTTACCTTTTAAAACAATCAGTTACTTAGAAATAACTGTAAAATATCAATTCATATAGGTCATTTATGTACAAAACTATTAATCAGTACTTTAATAATCTGACATGAAAAGCATTACATCACAGAAAAAAGGATTAACAAAGTGGCTAGATATCAAGAAAGAATAGATACAATTTTTAAAGTAGTTTTTTTTATATTTAAAGCAACAAACTAAAATAAATATTTGAGAAACTAATTTGATAACGAAAATGATCTGAAATGTAATTTCCATAGAAATATTATATATGTCAATATATGCAAATTACATATAAGACCTATAAGCTCATGTTTGGATTTCTCATATAAAATAACACTGCAAAATATTACAAAAAAAAAGGCTTTTTATATATGGAATTTATAAGATGTTGGCCTACATACTGTCTCGAATGCCAGCGTACAGATGTAGCTCATGAAGACTGATTCGTTGGACTATATATACACCTCACATTCTCTCACACATGGCTGAGTCTTGTTCACCTCTAACATTACCAAGCGTTATTCCTGTCTAGTCTTGCCTTGCCTTTTGATCGTTGCCTTGTTTAATTGTTTATGCTGTTTGCCGCCTGCACTTACCTCTTTGCCGGTGACCATGACTATGCTTTTGGATTAGCCCCATGGGTCACACTTTATTTTGATGGTCTGTTTGTTACATTGCATCTACATGTGAACTAATTCTCATTAGATAGTAGACTGTTAGGTTGGGGTTAGGGATAATGTAAGTTGACATGTACTTGCAAAGTTTCTTATAGTCAATTAAATGTGTGTTGAAGGAGCATCATCAACAGATATTAAGTAGACAGTCTACTAATACTCAAATGGACCATCAAAATAAAAGTGTTACCGCCCCATGATACCTTTTGCTCCTGTTTTGACCATTGCCTGCCTGACCAAGTTGTAAATAAAGTGCATTGATCAATACCCTCATCATAGTGGAGCTCACATACAGTAGAGCTATATGCTCAAATTTATGTGTATGTATACACACACACACACACACACACACACACACACACACAGTGAGCTCAAAATTAATAGTTACCCTGTTTATTTTTCTCCCAATTTCTGTTTAACGAAGAGAAGATTTTTTTTTAACACATTTCTAATCATAATAGTTTTAATAATCCATTTCTAATAACTGATTTATTTAATCTGTCAGGATGACAGTAAATAATATTTTACTAGATATTTTTCAGGACACTTCTATACAGCTTAAAGTGACATTTAAAGGCTTAACTAGGTTAATTAGGGTAACTAGGCAGGTTAGGGTAATTTAGGCAATTAAGTAAGTAATTACTTAAGTAATTAAGTAATAATATATTAAATAAGATATTTATAATATAAATTAATATATATTAAGTGATTATATAACGATGGTTTGTTCTGTAGACTATTGAAAAAAAATTGCTTGAAGGTAATAATTTTAATGGTTCATAAAAATTTTAAAACTACTTTTATTCTAGCTGAAATAAAACAAATCAGACATTCTCCAGAAGAAAAAATATTATCAGACATACTGTGAAAATTTCCTTGCTCTGTTAAACATTATTTGGGAAATATAAGAAAAAAAATATATATATGGCCATATTTCTGATTTCTGTATGGCCATACATTAAATCCTAAAATGTTGTACTTCTACATATTCTGTTGTTTGAGCGAGGTTTCGACGTGGTTGTGATCAGACGAGTGTGATTTGCATTGCAAGTGAATGTCAGAACTGATCTTAGATTACTGCCATGCTGACCTTT